>VZTG01004394.1:189566-211228 GCA_013397845.1 Melanocharis versteri
GGCGGTGGTGGAGGAGGCAGGAGTTTCACTGCCACACTGAAGCCAAAATTAGGCCATTGCCTTACTACTCCGAAGCAATTTGGGAGTTAGCATAATTGAATGGACAGCGTTATTCTCAGTAGCACAGGGTAGAAGCAGACCTTGAGAAGTCAGGTGTGTTGGCAGATGTTTTCCATGACATCTGCAGAGCTTTTGCCCTTGCTTCTTTTTAAGCATCTCCACAACTGGCTGGAGTTCTGCAGCAATATTTAATATTTGGGTTCTTTTCATCTGGTCTCATTCCCCAAACTTTGTCATAATAACATTAAAAGAAAGTGAAGCCTCGAGGATCTCCATCAGACACACACAAACAACACTTGATTATGACGCCTCTTCTTGCTTTACAAGCTCCTTGGGGAAGACAGTTCAGGAGAAGGTCGAATTATAGAATCACAGAATGGTTTGACTTGGAAGGGACCTTAAAGATCATCTTGTTCCAGCCTGCCTGCCAAAAGCTGGTACATCTTTCACTAGACCAGGTTGCTCAAAGCCGCATCCAACCCAGCCTCGAACATTTCCAGGGATGGGGCATCCACAGCTTCTCTGGGCAGCCTGTGCCTGTGCCAGTGCCATCCTCACAGTGAAGAACTTCTGACCTTAACTAGCTGTCAGTAAGTTTGAAACAATTACCCTTGTCCTATCACTACATGTCCTTTCCAAATTCCCTTTCCAGCTCTCTTGGAGCTCCTTTAGGTACTGGAAGGGGCTCTAACATCTCCTTAAACCATATTTTCTCCTGGCTTAACAACTCTCTCAGGCTGACTCCACAGCAAAGGTACTCCAGCCCCCTAAGAATGTTCACGGTGTCCTCTGAACTCCCTCCAGAGAAATGAAACAGGTGACAAACGCAAGTGTTACAGTGGTTTTCCAGTCACAAATATAGATAGTAAATACAATAACAATATGAGAAAAAAGTTTAATCCATCAGCGGTAGGAAATAGGCGCATATGAGGAGTGATGAGATTCTGTGACTTCTGCTTCATAAAGCTAACAAATTATGACTGTCCTTAGCATTCAGGACACAAATTATCCCTATAAATGGTCATCAACATCAGAAGGAATGGAATCTTGTAAATACTATGCATTTCATAATCTAAGGAATAAATATGCTGAGAATGTACTTTATGAAAAATAATGTATTTTCATCCTTCTAATTTAAAAAAGAGCAAAAGTTTTTTGCTGTTATGAAATATGGGAGGTTAGCTTCTGATGAAAAATCTAAATATTTTTAAAAATTCACAAAGATCAGAAACATTTATCAGAAGAGTTCACGTTTCTGATAAATATTTAAGTGTGTGAGGCAGAACCACCGAGAACAGTAAATACTTTATAGCTGGCACTTTGTCAAAACTATAAGTGGTTCTGCCTTTGAATTTTACATCATCACTAAATTTACAGTCATTTTATAAGTGGCACACGACAAGAATTACATCTTTCTAAATCTAAACCAAGTAATAAATCTAACATCAGGATTCCTCTTATTGTCCGTTATCTTCTGATGACAATGCCTTTTACCTTCATTGTCTTGACAGAAATATGATATGTAAAATCATAATGTCACATCACTCACTATGATTTAACACTAGCCAGCCCATACCATTTTAATCAATCAACATTGTCGCTTTTTAGTGTAATGATTTTCTGGTGGATTCCTTGTGTTTAATATGATATATATGTCTTATCAGCACTTGATTTACTATTTCATTTTGGAGTCTAACAGCTTGGAAGGCCATTCTTGCCTCCTTCAGACACCACTGGAATTAGAAAACAAGCATTGTTTCAGGTACTATTCAAGAACTAATTGTGGAAATCAGCTGGAAGATATGAAATTACTTTTACCACAAACTTGGTGCTTGGGGAGAAGGAAGGTAAATGTTGTGAAATCAAGGAACTAAACAGTACAGCACAAGCAGGAACAGTGTTTTTGTCTTCACTGTGCCGAAATGGACACAGGCCTCCCTAATTGGACCATGTGATTGCTGAGTTCCACAGTTTGGTTTAAAACATTCTGAACAGTGCAGAAGGTTTCCCTGAGGAAAGGAACTCTTTCCATTATGTTTTTCTGCATATTATATAGTCTTTTTATTTATTATTCACAGAAAACTACTGCATTTATTTCTCAGACAATTTCAAGAAAAACAATTTTTGCTCGTAAAGCTCTCTCAAATACTACCCAGTATATGACTGGAATAACCCACCTACATTTGAACACATCTTTACATTAGGCCATAGCAAAGCACAGATGTTTAGAGCTGTCAAAGAATATTAAAGCAACAAGTTTAACAGGAAAATTTTGCTTTTACAGTCTATTACAGAATACTGGAAAGACTATACACTCATGCATGGAAAAATACACATGTTCAGGTAACAAAGGAATGGGTGGAAACTGTTATATTTCAGGGTAACAAGTTCCTTTTAAGAGTCCTCAGTCAGTTAATGTTTGACAACGTATATGATGTAAAATTTCAAGTGGCAAAATCACTCTAAACTCAATAAAGATAGCACTTTACATTCTTCAGGACCAATTAGCCCTCTCTCAGTGACAGATAAAGAAACAAAGGTAAGACAAATGGTGAGACAAATAGTGTTCATGGAGGAAACTGACATTTAAGTTGCATCACAGATCATGCAGCTAACTGAGAAGACATGAAGGCTCTTTTATCAGTTTATAAGTGGGTAAATTCTCAATATCCTACTGAAGATCAGAGAAATTGAAACATCATTTATTTTCCTGTGAAAGAACAAAAATATTTAAGAATATTTTTTTACCATAAAGCTCATTTTTTAACAATAAGAAAGCATGTAAAATGCGCTTTTCAGTGTACTTTTACTTACTATCTCTCTCTGTACTTACTTTACTCTCATAAATTCTTCTTTCTTCTAAACATATAATGTAAGTTACTCAGATTAGGACGTTGCAACTTTTTAGAACAATAACTGAAAAAAAAAAAATAGATCTGCCAGTAAAGTCCCAACTATGTCTTTCAGGGCAATGCTGAAATTTGATTTACTTTTACAGTAAATCTCTACTTTTACAGTGTCTGGAGACAACTGAATTCCTTCATAATCCCTACCTTTTTACTTTTCATTATTCTCTTTATAAGACATCACAACCAATGGGACAAAACCAAGTTAAAACTACCAAGATCATTTTCCCAAGTACAGGAAAAATGTGATGAGAACTTTTTAGGTCTTAGTCCACCTTTCTTTAGGGAAAAGATCTTTAGTCTTCCATCATGAAGACACATTCATCAGGCATTAAATACTATCATGGTTTGCATTTTTTATTTTACTATGCTTAAAATACTCTGTATCAATGGAATGTCTTCCATCTAAGTTCTTTCTCTAGCCCTCAAGAATAACCATCTAGTCCTTTTTCCTTCAGTCTCCAAGTTCCCTGCAAATCTGTGGAAAGAAAGTCATCTGTGGCCTTCTGGTACCACTGACTTGGTTCTTACATGTTGGACATAGGCAACATAGCAAAAGAACTGCAAGAACCTTGATTAAGCTCTCATAAATACAAATTCCCTTTTTCTTATGTATTTTACACCTCTTGCAACAAATTTTCAGGAAGGGGGAAGGAAGTCATATTCAGCTGCAAAATTACTTAGCTCTTGGAGCTTTGGGAGATGTGGGAGTAAATTGAATAATAAGGCAACATAGGAAGACAATAATAGGAAATACTAAGAAAATAACGGGAAATTAAGTGAATTTAACTGCAAATGTTGAGAAATCAGATTTTTTTTCTTTGTAGTCAAGCATTCAGTCAAGCCATAATTTATAGCTGCTGCATGCAGGTACAACTTGTACCTGGATGCCCCTGAGTGCAGGGTATTCCTGTGAAGAGCACCCTGACCTCCAACACATTGTTACCCTTCACAGTCATCAAATATTGCTATTTGATGCTGATGTACCTTGTTCAATCACCTATGGAAAAAACAGATTTGGAAAAAAAATTACAAGCTTTAACAGAAGCCTGTGGAGTATCTCCTTCACTAATTCCTGCTTTTTCTTGTCCTTTTAAAATGATAATATTTCACAGTAGGAATCACTTTACTTCATACACAGTCTATACTTTTAGCTACCCATCACACAGAAAGAGAAAAAACAGAGTCAGCTTAAGAGGGATATTTTTATGTGATCAGATTATTTTCTAATCTTCTGTAGTAGACTTCCTTATCTTTCTCCAAAGGCTTTAGTCCACCCGTAGTCTCAGTCACAACAGAAGTCTGATCCGGTATGGCAATTCCTACCATAAACAGCACATTGCCATGCCTCAGACATAATTACTAGGCCTGACTTGGGAATGCAGAAACCAGTCATTTCTCCCTTGACCCTAAGGATAAATCTACTGCTGTAACACTCACCATTTTCTCTCGAAAGAGGTCTACTGCAAATTTTTAATTAAAACATTTCAGAACTAAAGTAGCTTCTGAAAACACCTACCCCACAGCTCAATACATTGCAATTAGTCTGTAGCACGCAGATCTAAATACACCCACGATGCAATTCAGTACAATACTATCAGTCTGTAGAGGACACACTCCCACATCACAATTTCCAAAATATCTTCTCTTTAAAGAGGAGAAGACACTATATGTCATATCCAAGCTTTCACTAATTTTATGTAAGGCATGCTTTCAGCTCTGAAGTTTGTTGTGATCATTTAACAGTGTTCTTCCTTGTTATTATCACATGGTTATGCTCTTCATTTTTTAGGTTATTGCTCTTCGTGTACTTTCATCTAGAAATACCTGCTTTGTAAAAGAAGTTCAGCCTAATTTTCACACACTTTCCAGAGCTTTGTGCAGGCATAACCCTTTGGAACAAAAAATATACATCAGGAAAAATATAGCAGATTATTTTCTTAGCAAGTGGATTTTATTACATTAAAAAAAAGAAAGCAGTAGATTTGAATTTCATTTTAATAAACCTTTAGCTCTTTGCCCTTATGAAGAGCTCAAATAAGCTTAGTCTCTCTACCTTTCTTCTCTAATTCTTTGATCCAAGGGTTTTTCTTACATGGTACATAACAAAAGTACTTAAAAATCACTAATATAATTAAAAGTGTTAGGGCTAGATATAGCTGACAACCCATTCACAAGCTCTCACACTCATATCAGTGGAAAAAAAGGATTTTTAAATAACTTGTTAGGTCCATTTCTTTCACTCATAAAAAAACCCACAGATTGCATTCTGTGCTCTCTGTGGCAGGCACAGAGATTCTCTCTTGCTGTCTGAATTCTGCAATACCATCTTAAGTTTTAAAAGATGGAACTATAGTAACTAAACCAAAAATTCTGTTACTGTTCTTAAAATAAAATTAAGGCAGACATATAACTGTCTTTCCAGAGTTTCAGCTTGGAGGCGAAGGAGCACTGTCCCTTGGAAGATTGATATTTTAACCCATTGTTCTTGAAAATATTTTGCTAAATAGTGTTCTGGGTTTCTGGCTTTTTTCAGATCCTCCAAATCAAAATCAGGTTTAAATTCCTGAAAAAAAAAAAAAAAAGTCGTTTAACAGTTTAGTGATACGGAAAAAAATCAAAAACCAGAATTTTTTCCCCTAAACCCACTGCCCCATCTGTCATACAACATCTGCAGATCAGGTGATAGCTTCAGGATTAACCTGGAAAAAATGAGATGAGTATGCAACATTACTTTCTTTAATAACATTCTACAGGGCAGATCAGTCATTGGATGTCTAGGGCTCAGCAAATCTGCAAGTAAAAATTACTACTAACGGAAAACAATTCTCCATGCAAAGCACTTCAGCTCACACAAATCAAGTGACACAAAGAGGGTTTCATCTGCTTAGCTAAGATCAGGTTGATAACCATGACAGGTTGATATTGGTTTTCAATGCATTCTTCCCTGATAATATTGAACTGCTAGAAACAGTTTGCCTGATACTGGATTACATCCAGTATAATTGCTAAGGTCATTATTTCTTTCCACCAGTTTCCTTTATAGCCACCAGAAAGTCACCTTTTATGAACAAATAAAGTTTGGTCTCTTTCTTTCTTTCTAGAGAAAGGGTTTCAGGCCTGAATGGAAAGACCAAGTTTGGGTCTGTGCTATAGGATGTGGCTTGACAGTTATAACCATATTCAGACTGAATTTTAAAAAAACCAGCAAACAAACAAACAAAAACAAAACAAAACAAACAAACAAAAAAACCAAACACCACCACAGTCAGTATCAAGTCAGTGCCCTTTGGACCTAAATATTCAGGAACTTCATCTCCCATGCACACATCACACTGTTTCAGATTTGGGACTTATTTGTGATAAACAGACAGTTAAAGCAACAGTCAAATACTTTAATCAGATTATTCGAATTCAAAAGCAGTTTGAATAGGATGAATTTTGATAGAAATAAAAATACCCCTATTCATACCCATGAAGAGCACAGAAGGTGATCCTTAGAAGAATACCCTTTCAGAAATAAAAAAGATGAAAAAGCTCAACTTTATAGCTCAGCTTTAAAGCACACAGAATATGCAAGTTCATGACCTATATCCCAGCACATGCAACTCCCGATTCTTTAGACAATATAACAATAATATTTCTTCAAGAGTAAACAGGCTAGAAGACATTTGCAAAAAGGGGATAAAGCCACAGCCTCACATGTTACATGACTTAGCCATCCATGTCTCTAAAAAGACATGGATCCCACTGAATTAAATCATAAGTAATCTTATCTGTGCAGAAACAAAACATTCTCATGCATCTTTCGTTCTTAAAAAGGTGAAAACAAACTCAGAATTGACAGCTAATAAAGCATCATGTAAACTCTGCAAATATCTAAAATAATAGAAAGCTGGTGGATATAGTACAGGCAACTATAATTGTCCCTCAGGCTGTCTTTCTGTAAATAAAGTACAGTATCTTACAATATCTTACACTTAAAATAGCTTGATTTTCTTTGCTTACACTAAACAAAATTAAGTAGTGGACAATGACTGGTTGGTACATATGCCATAGTACTGTTTCCATAATATGACATCCATCAGGCACTTCTAAGTATATTGCGTTTAGTAAATTAGGGCTTTCTTACTGAATTATGCTGCAGCTGCTCTTCTGCCTGTGCTCAGCTCAAAACAGCATAGAAGCATAAATGAGACACTGAACTCACTAACAGACATCAGTCCAGCAGAAAGCACCTCCTTAAGCATAAAATCAAACTATTACTAATTTATTATTACTTGATTGTATTATTTTTAACATTTTTAACTCTTTCAGAATACATTTTGAAGAAAAGTGGCAAGACAGGCACAGTATACAAGTGTGCAAAGCACAAGCCTTTATGAAATATTTTATTTTCTTGCTACAAACCACTTCAGAAAACATTGTATTTACAATGTAAATACACAGCATTTCAAAAAGCTTTAAAAAGTTTAAAAAGCTGGGCACCTAACAGATAGCAACTTGCTTTCAGGTTTTATTTAGGTGTCAACAGAAAATAAGGAGGAAAAAGAATCTTGGCTTGTCTACGGCACACCATGAATACACTGAATTAATTTGCTCAAATTATGCTTGACATAGATGCTGGAAAACCAAGACATCCTCCTGACAATTTTGTCCTGTAAATAATGGAACTAGGTCCTCTTTAAAAAAACACAGCTCCACTAATTCCATCGTCAGGAAAGTTTCAGAGAATTACATTGATATTGTCCATTATCATTTTGCCTGTGATTACATCAAACCAATCTCACATATTTGCTCAAATTTGTTAAAAACAGGTATGGAAATGCTCATTACAAGAGATAAAGAATTAATTCTGGTGCAAGCCATTAGAGTTATCAAAGGTTAACTTTAGTGTGATTATCTTCTCCTGATGGTAAGCTATGACATTCAAGGAGGAATTGTGAATTCAAGTATTTTTGCATAACTTATGAATGAAAAATGCTCAGCATGTATTACCTTCCCAGAGCTATTCATGTTTGGCAGGAGGCACCACTCACATTAATATGAAAAGTTAGGAATTTGAAATATTGGTGTTTATCCAAAACAAAGTCATAAGTGCTTTAATTAGATAGGGGACAACAAAGTCATATTAATTTCAATATTAGATAACGGACAACGCACGTCTGGAGTCAGATGCATCCTGCACTAAGGTGCTCTGATCAAGGACTAAGAAACATGGTGGAAAAACATGGATATAAGGAAGGTGACCTCAGTCTATACACTGTCACCACTCTAAAACTACTTTATGTTTGAAACTGGTAAAAGCAATATCATCTTTAACCTAACACTCATACTATGTTTTAAAAATTTAAGGAAATTATCATATTGTCTGGATTCTTCTTGAAAAAGTATAAAGCTGCTACAGGAGTCAGTTCCACTATTGCCACCTCTTTTTCTGTAACCATTCCTGCCCTTTCCCTGTCTAATGTACCTCATGAGTCCTGTATCTCCAACAAGATCCTCAGACAATGGCATGAAATGTGATAGACATATTGTATTCAGGGCAATCAGTGGGTCCCACAAGAGAGTCCTTTGGGAGCTCAGTACAGCTCCCAGAATTATACAATGTGCTGATGCAATAAAGAAAAAAGTTTAAAAATAATTCTCTTTTTTAACTTCTTGTCAAAACATTGATGTTCTGTTCATTTCAGTTATATTGGAGGGTTTGGAAAAACACGTTTCTGCTAAAAGCATATTTGAATCTTTCCACTGAAAACAATGCCACAGTACTTTCCATATCACCTGAGTATCTGATAAAATCTAAAGGTGCAGCCTACCTGTTGCTACAGATCGTGGTCAATCCCTTTCTCCTTTCCAAATGAGCTAGTGATGTGCTACTTGATAGAAATACACCAAGGAGTGCATTTGAAGACTTTTTCTGAAATGCTAGCTTATAAGAGGAAATTTTTCTGCTTTTCCGACAATGTGCATGAAACATCTTATGATATGATAAACCCTTATTGCTGACAAACCAATGAAAAGCAACAAATATCCAAAGTAATCCTCCATACTCCTCCTGTGTGCGTGTGTGTGTAAAACATCTATTCGTTTAACACAAAAAGGAGTGGACTCTGTTTTTTCATAGTCAAAATATTCACACAACTAAAAATTTAGCAACATGAAAACAGAAAACAATCTAAGCTTTTATGCTGCAAGGTTCTAGGCTGTGACAGCTGTAATGCTGTCAGCCTGGATTAATGGTGAACTGGGGACAAAATCAATGGCCAGAACAGCCAAAGAGGCAATGGCAATTTCTGGTGGCAATCTTCAGCAATACTCATTGCTGACCAGACACAGTTCCTTCTAAAGTCCATGGAATTTTTACTAAAGATATTAGTAAAAGGGTATTTGGACAACTATTGAATAATCTCGGAAATGCTGGCCAAAAATGACACCATGTTGTGAAGGTCAGCAGTACGGGGAGTGTAAGCTGAGAAAACTGAAGGTCCTGTAACAAAACCGGTGTGTCAAAGGATTGTTCTAATCACATATGTTACAGTCTTGACCTAACAATAATTAAAATGTGATGTTTAGAGTATAATACAGCCATGAAACCATATTTAAACCTACTGTTCTCATAAAAAGAAGAAAGCTGTATAAAAAGGTCACAGTCTAATTTCATGACCATATATTTCTTTACTCTTTATTCTCACAGTGAAAATGTCTAATTCAAAAGAGCAAACTAATATGTACTTATTATAAAAGTATTTTAGTCAATACCTAATTTCTTAATATTGATTATTATTTAGACATTTAAATAGTACTCTACAGCAACAACGTTTGCCATACAAGTCTTACCTGTGCTTGTAAGCGTTTAAGATATCAACTAAAAGCAGTATGTTAAAATACATTTTATGTAGCCATCTAAAAAATAGAATTTAATTAGCAAGCAATTTAAACACTCAACAGTTACATATGTTGTTTAAACAATACAGATTACTGTTACAAGATACATTTAAACCTAGACTTGATTACACATTATGAATTCTGATTTCTCTTTTAGGGACATATTACCAGAGGGAGAAATGGCCAGGGTTGGTTTTGTTGGGTTTTGGAAGTTTTCTTTATTTTTTGGGTTTGGTGGTTTTGTTGTTGTTTGTTTGTTTTTCCCTTCAGTGGCATGGGACATTTGTTTCTTTAATGCCAAACTTTCAAAAAATTACAAAGATTCATTCAATTAAAAGGGTCCTTCAGTGTCTTGTTTTAAATTACAGGCATCATGCCATATGAAACTCACCTGCAATTCATTATGCTCTGTGGTGGGTATTCAGAAATCTAAGATCATAAACTCAGTTTAGTGAATGAAGGTGAAGGTTCAAGCAAGTGTGAAACCTTCATGTTGCATTTTTCTATGAGTTTGTGTCTCTCTTGTGTAAATATTGGGCAGTATACTGTGCATGAACCCTTGGCAAACCGATCTAATGAAAAAATTAGGATAGCTATGAGAATAGCTTTTTAATTATTAATTTTTAATACTGACCTTAAATAGTAGGTCTTGAAAGAGTAGCTTGAAATACTATCAGACTAGAAGTTTACATAGCCATGTATCTGTCCTCTTCCTTTTAACTATTCAGCCTATTTTAACTATTGAGCCTGTCTTAACTATTCAAGTTGGGTCTTTGCTGTAGGCAGAAAACACACATATTTTTTTCTTTGAAAAACAGGGACCTCTGCTCCTATAAAATTACAGAACTACAAATAAGCCCAAAGACAAGATCTGGGGAGAATATGGCGTGCATAGGGGAAGGAACAGAGAAGGGAACATCTGATTTAAAAGCTGAAGACAGTCTTTCGATTTAATTTATGTCAGATCTTTAATTGAAGGTTTTCCTAATTCTTCCTGAATTACAGGACTAAAAATGTGCCTTTTGTGAGTGGAACAGTCTTAATCAGACAGACCATCAGACAGAGTACGGGGAAAACTGTTTTTAATTGAGGAATGGGTCAGATAGTTAAACAAAAGCAGAAGAAAGCAATTCGAGCCTGTCGTTGGCTGTACTATTTCTCAGAAGGAGTGAAAATTGGGGCTTTCTTGTCTACCAATGGGTGGGAAACAACTCTACAGGTCAGCCTTATTCATCATTCACTGCCTCTCTAGCAAAGGAAATCAAGAATTTTCACTAGCCACCATAGGGAGATGAAGAATGTAATAAAAACATTGACATTAACTGCAAAGGTTAATTGAACATTTCTGCAACAGCAAAAGGGTTCAAACAAAATGCTTCTCTAGTTTTCACCAGCGATAGACAAATATGTTTTATGCTATAAAATCCTTCACACAGTCACAGGCAGTCAGGGAAAATTCCACGTTACTGTAGCAAGCGTTTCTATTACCAGTGAATGAGCATGATTATTGAGTTTTGTGAGATGCCCAAACCTTACCATGAGTTCATGAAAGAACTCCAAAATGACAAAGGGAGCTGATCAAGTTATTATTAGAAGTAAATAGTAAGATTGTCTGGTTGCAGAGCTAGCCATTCTTGACTATATGTATGATATATATATCATATATATATATATGATATATATATATATCATATATATCATAGACAGTAGGACTAGAAGATCATTGTAAGTCCCTTCCAGCTGAATTGAACTGCTCTCTTCTAAGTTGGAAGTGACCTTAAATATCATCCAGTTCCACCTCCCCTGCCATGGGCAGGGACACCTTCTACTAGACCAGAAGGCTCAGACCAGGCCTTGACAGTTCCAGGGATGGGGATCCACAACTTCTCTGCGAAACCTATTCCAGTGCCTCAGCACACTCAGAGTGAAGAATTTCTTCCTAATATCCGATCTAAACCCATCCTCTTTCAGCTTTAAGCCATTATCCCTGCTCTATCACTCCATAAAAATTCCCTCTTCAGAATTCATCCCCTAGTTCTCTTGGAGCCCTTTCAGGTATTGGAAGGGGATCTAAGGTCCCCCAGAGCTTCCTCTTCTCCAAGCTGAACGGCCCCAGGTCTCTCAGCTTGTCTCCATAGCAGTTTTGTTCTAGCCCTGTGATCATCTTTGTGGCTCTCTGGAGTTGCACCAACAGGTCTATGTCCTTCCTATCTTGGAGGCCCCAGAGCTCCAAGATCTCCAGGTGAAGTCTCAGCAGAGCAGAGCAGTGGGGCAGAATCACTTCCCCTACAGGCCATGCTGTTTTTGATGCAGCCTGGGACACAAAGGGTTTTCTGAGCACACACTGCCTGCTCATGTTGACCTTCTCATCCACCAAAACACCCAAATCCTTCTCCTCAGAGCTGTTCTCTGCCCAGCCTGTTCTTATGCTTGGGGATTGCCCTGACACAGATGCAGGACCTTGAATTTGGCCTTATTGAACTCCATGAGGTTTTCACATACCCACATCTCAAGCCTGTCCAGGTCCCTCTGGATGGCATCACTTCCCTACTTGTGACTGCACCACAGGTTGGTTTTGTCAGTAACCTTGCTGAGTGTGCACTCAATCCCGCTATCCAGGTCACCAACGAAGATATTAAACAGGTCTGGTACTAATACCAGTCCCTGAGGATACACACTTGTCACTGGTTGCCATTTGGACATTCAAGCCATTGACCACAATGCTTTGAGTGTGGCCATCCAGCCAATTCCTCATCCACTGAGTGATCCATCTCTCAAATCCATACTTCTCCATTTTAGAGACAAGGATGTTGTGCAGAACAGTGTCAAATGTTTTGCACAAGTCCAGGAAGATGACATCAGTCACTCTTTCCTCATCCACCTCTGCTGAGGCACTATCATAGAATTTGTCAGCAAATTTGCAAGGCATGATTTGCCCTTAGTGGAGCCATGTCAGCTGTCATCAATCACCTCCTTATTTCTATGCACCTTAGCATATCTTCCAGGAGAGTTTCCTCAAATTGTGTCACTGTTCACAGGACTGCACAGATCAGTCCCTGTCCCTACACTTTGCCTACTGAAGATGTTGAAGACATGATGAGATCTCTGCTCAGTCTCCTCTTCTCCAGGTTGAACAGAACAAGTGACCTCAGCCACTCTTCATATGGCTTCCCCTCAAGGCCATTCACCATCCTTGTGTCCCTCCTTCGGACACTCTCTAACAGCTTAATTTCTTTGTTATATTGTGGTGCCCAAAGCTGCACACAATGTTCAAGGTGAGGCCACCCCAGTGCAGAGCAGAGCAGGACAATCCCCTCCCTTGCCCAGCTGGTGATGCTGGGCCTGATGCCCCCCAGGACACACTTGGCCCTCCTGGCTGCCAGGGCACTGCTGACTCATGTCCAACTTTTCACTGACCAGGACCCCCAGCTCCCTTTCCAGGGCACTCCTTTCCAGCATCTCACTCTCCAGTCTGTACACACAACCAGGGTTGTCCTTGCCCCAGTTTAGTATCATTGGCAAACTTAGTATTCCTTAAGTCCTCTGTCCAAATTGTTAATGAAGGTGTTGAAGAGCACAGGGGTGAGGATGGAGCCCTTTTGGAGCCCCACTAGTGACAGGTCACCAGTCTGATGCCACCCCATTCACTATAATCCTTTGCACCCAACCTGTGAGCCACCTCCTCACCCATCACTTAACACGGTTACTGAGTTGATATTTTGTCCAGAGGGAGACTGTGGGAGCAGTATCAACCCTGAGATCAGCACATTTGGTTAGAGTGTGGTACTAAGAATGCCAGGGTTGTGGGTTTGATCCACAGGCCATTCACTGTAGGACTCAATGATCTTTCTTTGTCCCTTCCAACTCAGAAGATTCTGTGGTGGCAAAGTTTGTGATAGACAATTTTCTGCTCCTGTTTCAGCAAGTCAAATGCCTGTACATGGGGTACAAGAATATCATCATGTAAGTACTGGGTCTCCAAAGGCCATAGGCATAAAAAACCAAGCCTTTGGATGAAAGATATATCTTTAAAAATGCACTTCATAGAAAATATATGTATCTTGTGAGAAGAAATTTAATGCACAGACAGCAAACGTGAACTTTACTTCATAGATAATAATAATAACAGTAACAACCCAAATAATTCTAAATGCTTATTCCTATGGATCAAGGTGGAAAGTCATATAACCAGACTCATTTTATTTATCTAAATATATCTTTATGTTTTGACATGCTACTTCATTCTCTTTCTCAGATACTTTTTTACATAGGTCCATTTGATTGCATTCTATGTAGAACACAAGGAAGACTCACAAATATTCAAGCAGTTGTTTCATATAAAATACCACACACAGTTGGAAAGGAATTTGTATTCTTTTCCCAGGATGCCATGGGGTTTTTTTTCCAATTATTGCTCTTATGAATTTATGTGCCTCATTATGGAGTCATTCTGATGGAATTTGGGGATTTTGAACTGTAGTCATTAGTGATTTCTTCAGAGGACATCAACTGTGACCCAAAAATTCAAGCTGTAAATGAAAACTTCATTTTTAATATATATTCAATGTTTTATTTACAAGCAATGCTTCTACTTATCTATTAACTAGTCTCCTTGAATCTGACCATTTTCAAAATATTGGCCTAATCCTGATTGTCTAAGTTTGAATAAATCATGACAAGATCCTGGAAACTTGGCAAATACATCAATGATTTTATATCTGGCATCCCACATCAACAAATTGAGGGAATGAAAAAATTTTTGATTTCTTCACCTTGCCTCATTAGTCATCATGTGGTGATGCATGCATTACCAAGTTCATGCAGTCTGCAGCTCTCTTGACAGCTAGAAATCCAACATTCTCATAAAATTCATTAATTACTTGCTGCAGTGATTATTATCATCTTGTGCAAAAGTTAATAAGACTATTATCTCTGCTGAAAAGTATATTTATAAATCACTGTCAGTGAGAATATTAACTTACAGTCTGTCAGCAGAACCCGTTGAAGCAACAGTTAATGTAGGGGTAACCTTCAATTATTACAAGCGCTCTGCCAAACCTAAAATCAAGGCACAGAAGGCAGCAGCAGTCATTTTGCCAGTTCTGTGTCCACAGGTGTTTTTCAATTAGCTGTCAGAAAATGCTGCATACTCAAAAGTCATCTGGTAAATTGAGTTAGATGGATTTGATGTTTCCTTTAAAGTCATAGAACAAGCCTTTTTAGTTTAATTAGTGACCTAGGGTCTTTAATTACTGCAAAGTTAAAGGCTGCTTTTCAAGTTGCAAGTCAAAACGGTTATAATGGATTATTATTTTCAATCTGTAAGATTTCCAACCTGTACAGCTAATTTTTACATATACTATGTGAGTCAGATGATTTGCATGCACAGTGTTCACTGAAATCAATCACTATCTTTGCATGCCTTCTCACAAGTTGAATCATAGTATGTTAAGGGGTTAGAATGGACCTTAAAGATCATCTAATTCAAACCTCCACTGCAATGGGCAGGGACACCTCCCACTAGATCAGGTTTTTCAGAGCTCAAAGCAACCTGGCTTTGAACACCACCAAGGATGGAGCATCCACAATCTCCCTGAGCAACCTATTCCAGTGTCTTGTCTCCCCCATAGTAAAAGATTTCTTCCTAAAGTCTAATCTAAATTTCCCCTCTTTCAGTTTGTACCCATTATTCCTTGTCCTGTCACTACAGTTCCTGATAAAGAGTCCCTCTCCAGCTTTCCAGTAGGCCCCCTTCAGTTACCGGAAGCTTCCTAGGAGGTCTCTAGACAACTTTCTCTTCTCCAGGCTGAACAGTCCTAACTTGCTCAACCCGTCTTCTTCGGGGAGGTGCTCCAGTCCTCTTATCACTTCTTGGCCCTGCTCTGGGCTTGCTCCAACAGTTCCATGTCCTCCTTCTGTTGGGACATCAGAACTGTACACAGCACTCCAAATGGGGTCCCACAGAGCAGAGCAGAGGGACAGAATCATCTCCTTTGCCTGCTGGCCATGCTCCTTTGGATGCAGCTCGGAACACGTTTGGCTCGCTGGGCTGCGAGCGCACGCTGCCGGCTCGTGTTGAGTTTTTCATCAACCAGCGCCACCAAGTCTTTCTCCTCAGGGCTGCTCTCAGTCACTTTTCTGCCCAACCTGTAGGTGTGTTTGGGATTGCCACAACTCAAGCGTAGGGCCTTGCACTTTGCTTTGCTGAACTCCATGAGGTTTGCATGGACCCACGTCTCAAGTGTGTCAAGGTCCCTCTGCATGGCATCGCTTCCCTCCAGCATCTCAGCTGCAACACACGGCTTGGTGTCGCCACCAAAGTTGCTGAGGGTGCACTCAGTATCACTGTCCCTGTCACCAACGAAGAGAATGAACAGTATCAGCCCCGGTACCAACCCCTGAGAGACACTGCTTGTCACTGGTCTCCACATGAACAATGAGACATTGATCACAACTCTTTGCACACAACACAAAATCATGTGCAGGCATTGCATCACTTCCAGTGAGAACTAAATTTTGCCAATTGCAAGAGTTAAAGGAAAGAACTTAATCAATTCATGAAGAAGAAGAAGAAGAAGAAGAAGAAGAAGAAGAAGAAGAAGAAGAAGAAGAAGAAGTGTTGCAGTATCAACCAAATCTCGTCAGTTACGTTCATTATTCATGTTTATTCTTTTTAACTACTTGTTCTGTAGATTCGTCTCATATTAATATGGAGCAAGCTTTGCTGTTGAGCTTCAACTGGTTTTGGAATTTCTTCTACTTTTCCCTGCATAAACAAGCCCTTTCCCAATGGGTTATGTGCAAGGGTGAGCTTAAAATGCAGTTCCTATTCAATGTGACTGATACTTGCTCTTCTGACTCTTTTGCCAGCAAGTCTCACAGCATCTGTTGAGAAAGTATAAAGAGGAGCAGACCATCTTTTAACGTTTACATATTTGTTCAGAGTATGAGGGGGCAGGTTTTTGTAGGAGTGTTGGGTGTTTTTGTTATTTTGTGGGGTTGTTAATCGGTTTTTTTCTTTTTTGCATTAATCACTGAAGTCTCGTTACAAAGCAAGCAAGCAGAAAAAAGGCCAGATTCTAAGAATGGTCCTAGTGTGATGAACCTCCATGACACTCTGCTAATATCCATCTGCTAGAGTCACAGTCCAATGTGTTTCAGCTCATAAATCATGAATAAGATATATGAAAGTGCTGTCAACTGGCAGTGGGTGGGGATGGAGGGGATGCTTTCCTGGACTCCTGGGAAATTCAGCTCATGATGAAATTCTGCAATATCAAAGTTTGAGACAAATTTTTTTCTCTCTTGTTTGTTAACCCATGTGGTTTCTTCTAACTCAACGTTGTCAGAGATTGCTTACCATTGAAGCTAATAAAATACTGCAGAAGTATCACATTTTAAGCTTCAACAAAATAAACTGCAATAAAAAGACTGTCAGATGAAATGCTTTTGCTCCTTTCGTGTCTCTCCTTTCTGGGCTGAACAACTGGACAATCCCCAAAATATTCTATCCACAGTCACCACCTAAAAGTAACCTGTCAAACACGACGTTTATATATAGTCACTTTAGAATGCAGGTTCAAAATTCATGCATCTCTTATGAATATAATTAGGATGCCTTAATTCAACCAATGCAAAATTTTAAATAAAAACTATTTTTAAGAAAATGAGTGTTGGAAAGAAATCTTAAAAAATGTAAGATTGATAAGAAGAAAGGAAGTAAGTAGTTTTTAGTATTGTTTTTGCTCAAAGACCAACCTTGCACCTGGGAGATGCTAAAAATACTCAGTGTAGAAATTTCATGTATTCGTGTTTTCTTTGCGTTGTTTTCTGTCTGCTGAAAGAAATGGAATTCTGTCAAAGAAGATAACAGGCTGTTGTTAAAGACTTAAAACCATTTTTCCCATGGGCTTGGGCCTCCTTCTAGGGGTGGAAGAGAGATAAGAAGCTTGGAGATTGTAGAACACAGCCTTACGAAGGATTGCGCCTGCGCCAGGCCGTTCTGATATGTGAGGCTGGGAACTGCCTGAGCGCTTTTTGCCCCTGCTAAAATGGAACAAGCTTAGCAGTGTATGTGTCCTTGTTTTGCCAGCGTGGTGATGGAATAAATCTACTCTTTAGAGTTCAGCTGTGGATTTTGGCCATCTTGGTTACCTGCATACATTTCTATTCACACAATAAAATATCTGAATTGCTACGGTATTATGGAATTGCTTCTTTTTCTCCTTAAAATGAAATAATACATGTTTATAAATATATGTGTAATCTATTATCAAGTATACCTAACATTTTTACCATTAACACTTATTTAATTCCTACCTAACATTAAAAGGAAAAGACAAAAAATAAGCTTTCCTCATGATTTCCATAAAAATTTACTAAAATATCCTCTCCATCAATTTTGAGAGAGAACATTTTTATATGAAAATTAAGGAATAGATTACTTAATTCCTTTTTTGTCCATCTGATAGTAGTATGGATGGTTTACAGGACTTTTCATAGCATAACTGATTTTTTATTAACAACATGTCAGATCAAAATCTACCTGTGTATTTAGTGACAGTTTCAGGTTAAAGAAAGAAATACTCAGCATGATAAGTGGCAATAACCACTATCAATAATAAGGGAAAAGAGTGATTTTTAAACCCTATATTTAACATTCTTGTGGCTCTTAATTCAGTCATCAGTATTCAAATCCATTGACATCTGTGGGAGCTCAGAGTGCTCAGCAACTTGCATAAGTACCCAATAAATTGCTAGATTGAGCCTTAATCCTGCAGACAATGTAACCGGTGAGGGGAAAATGTAATTACAGTGAGTTTTTTTAATGTTTATTTACCATGTGAGTTGAAAGCAAGATTGCACCATTGACTTCAAACTATAACACAATCAAATTTAAGAAGGAACTACAAGTTGCCTTGTAGGTCTGATCTTCTGAAAGCCTTTTATGAATTATGAGTCACAAAGAGATAATGAACATTTGCACATCTCTAAGGGATTAAAAAAAAACAGTTTTCAAAATAAACTTGCATAGTTGTGATTAGTGAGATCATTGTCACAGTCACTAGTTGAATGCAGGAATGGAGTTGGCTACTGATGGCTGAATTTCCACGATTCACAGGTCTGACCCCGTGCCCGTGCCTGGTTACAGTCTGTCACACAAACTCAACCCAGGAGCACTGTGGTGCTTAAGAAGCAAGTTTTACATGTGGTTTCACAGGCCGGGTCCCACCAAACTGAGTCAGGAGCTGTGCAAAACTCATCTCAGCTAGAAGCTGTCCTTTGCAACAGTAAAATTAAGAGCACTTTATTGCTAAGTTAAACACACACATAATGATGCTCCCAGTTGAGTGTGCTGAAATGAAGCCTGCTCTTAAGACTTTCAGCCACTTCACTGAAAGGAAGCTTCCAGTGGAATGTGAAGCAACTTGTCATGGTGCAGCTGGATTTTCAAAGAATACAAACATCTGGTAGTTTGCCTAACAGAAGGAACGAACGAGACACAAACATAGAGGTTAAAGTACTACTAGAGGGAGCAGAAGTTTTATATGATTTTTTTTGTTTGGTATGCAAACAGTAACTGAGGGCCTGATTCAGTTACGCTCCTAACCATATGAATACTTCTGTATTATCAAAACTTGAAAAAAAAAAAAAAACATAGAGATAAATATGAAGACAGTTTTTCTTTTTTTATTCTACTTACTTAGTAGCAGTGCAAAATTCTGTTACTAAAACTACTACCAGAAACTTCACTTTGAAACTTGAAAGAGTAACACTTTTTGAGGAAAAAATAGTCCAAATGGATAACGGCTTTTAAAAATTGATTTTATTTTTTAAATTCTTGCTAGCAAGTCCAAACCCTTACATGAGGTTGAGAGTTGTTTGTTGGTTGTTTCTTTTTCTATTTTAATTTTCTACGCATAGCTGCTTTTTTTTTTCTTCTATAGTATTCCAAATTTTAATGCATAAACTAAAGAGGAACTAGTAATCTATGAGTAAAAATCTCCTTAGAATATAAAACAGTTTTTCTTTTCAGTCTTTGAAGAATTACATTCACAGATTCATAGTATGGTTTGGGTTGGAAGGGAACTTAGAGATCATTCAGTTAGTTCCAACCTCCCCTGCTGCGGGCAGCGACACTTTCCACTAGACCAGGTTGCTCAAAGCCCCATCCAAACTGGCCTTGAACACTTCCAGAGACGGAGCAGCCACATCTTCTCTGGGCAATCCCTGCCAGACTGAGAACACAGATACATTCATGTAAACCTAAGAAATAAAATTTGAAGGCAAATAAAAAATAATTAGCCAAATTCTACCACTATTTAGTATAACTCAGAGAAGAAAAACTTCCCTTTTAGGTCACAGTTTGGAAAACATCACATCTGTTTTAAACAAGTACTATGGGACTTAACACATTCATCTAATTGGTTAAGTTTCTTATTTTCAATGGAACAAAAAAGGTGCATTACATGCACACTGACTAGGTTGAAGTGTGTCGCATGGTGATAATCAAAATGAAGCTCCATAAGACCTGGCCAAGGTATCAGTGGTCAGTGACATCTGTCCCACATGTGGCTATGAAAAAGCACCCAAAAAAATGGAAACCCAAGATATTCCCAGGTCACTGGAAGCAGATTACATTTTTTGCAAACAGGTTTTGTCTACACCATGGGTGAGGGATTCAGGAATCAAAATATTAATTAAACATGAAAATATGTACTCTCAACCAGCAGGGATAGGCACCAGAGATTTTGCAACCTGTTTCTCAACCCATTTCTCTTGCTTCTAAAAAGCATGAGAGTTATTGCAACGAAAGAGGCAGCAACGTTTCAAAACAAATGCCTTTAGAGACTTTAATCTGAGGAGAAGAGATTCAAGGTCTGTCGCCAATGGTAGGAGATAATCTGGTAGGGTTGCAATAAAAAATTGCCTGAGCTGTAGATAAAAGATGAGCTCCTACTGTGGAACATTATACAAATGCTGAAGATGTTGAAAAGATGCCAGAGCTTCCTGGTGATGCAGGCTGGAGACATGAGGTACACACCACTGTCCTGCTGTGCAGCAAAGGAAAACAATTGCAGGATTCGATCAAGCACAGCCACAGTAGGTGCCAGTGGGGACCTTTCATCTACAGAACTGTAAGAAAGCATGGCAATTTGTGGATAGTCTTCACTATAGTGATCCCTCTTTTGTTTATCAACAGTGAGGATGACTTAGATGGGGAAGAAATACAGGGAAGAGAACTAACAACACAGTAACTTGTTTTTTTATAAATCATCTGCTTGAAGAGTCAACTTAGACCACGCAAAATAATTCTACAGCCAAAGCTCACAGACTATGTCGCCATCAGCTTTGTTCAGAGACGTTTACCACAACTGATAGAAAAATGAAGACATGCAAAAATCACATATTTAGAGAGCTATGCCAAATGAAAAAGCCATTTACAATTGCCTAATACAGGTAAAAGACAATTATGTATAATAAACCTGCAGATAAGCAAACACATAGATAAAGTTGATATTTATAGGTAAATATAGTATAGGTAAAATTGATATTTATTATATGAATTTATAAGAAAATGGAAGCAAGCGACAAAGAAACTGTATTAGTAACAGTTTACTAGCACTTTAGATGTTCTGCCCTTTTACCCTTGTGCTAGTCAATGTTCCAGAAAAACAAAAAACATGGAAGAAAAATATGGAAGATGTACTAACTTCTAGAAATCTCAGCAGATTCATAGTATTAAGATTTTGTGCTCCAAATGAATCAAAACAACTGTGAGTTTATTCAAAAAAAAAAAAAAAAAAA
>VZTG01004394.1:211950-231481 GCA_013397845.1 Melanocharis versteri
AAAAAAAACCTACAGAGAAAAATCATAGCATGTCACAACAGTTAATAATAGCTACAAATGCAGTAATTTTAAATAGTTTGCATTAGCTTGATGGGATAAATATTCTGAGATACTCAAGACCCTTAGGGAGTAGTGTCACAGTGATAAGTCATAGTATGAAATTGCTATTTGAGAGCTGAATACCAATTTTTTTTGATTTACTGTAATTTACTGTTAAACCCAGGAGTTTACCCAAAGCAGTCGATGTCTGTTTTAAATGATACATCAAGGACTTGAGATGTAAAATACCAAGCAACAGCAAGAGAATGAGAAACATTCTCAGACAACGGTCTAGTTAATACCATCTACAATATGTAAAAAAATTATGGGGGAAATGTGAGGAAAGAGGCATTGAGAGTGACACATACCCAGATAATTCTGCATCCAGAAAATGCAGTTTGCACTGCTGCAAACTAATACAACTATATAAATTATTTTTGAGTGAGTTTACACTTGCAAAGAGCTGAAGTGCAGGTGGAATGAGAGTCCACTGTCACGCTTACTACATGGTAGCTGCGTATACTCAAGGAGTGAATTTTGTCTTGCTAAATGGAGCTGGTCAGAAAACAGAGAATCTGGTTTGGGGAACAATCTTCTGCTTGTCGTGCTATTCTGCTCTTCATGTCATTGCACCCTGACCTTTTAACACCTTTTTCATGCTTGTGGGCCAACCTCTCCCGCTCTTCCAGTCAACTTCCTGATCAAGGAACTTCAGCACAGCTGTCTTACCCAGTCTTTTGGAGAGCAGACATTATCTTGGAGTGGGATTGAATGCACCCAGCTTCAGTCACCTGAATATTAATTATGCAGCCAAAGCTAGGTGCTATAGGCACACAACATCGATGATGAGAGAGAGGCACCAGCAAGAAGTGATGCACTGCAGCTCCTGATTACAAACTGGAAGAAAATAGGCCTTTCTCCATAAGTTATGTAGGCCAGCCAAGAGTTTTGGCTGTTAATCACCAGATACGTAGTTGTTTCATTGATTTGAAGTTAATCTAAAGCACATCAATGTAAAGCACAATCATGTGCATCCATGGTGGAGGAAAACCAACTCAACTTTCAGAAAGCAGGGTATTGTTTATTTGGAATACACATACCCGTTATGTAACAGGCTGTATTTGCAAAATTTCTGCTTGAAGATACGAGTAGTTTAAAGCTAAATCCACACTGTACTCCAAATTGAAATTTCTACCTATGACAAGTCCAAATCTGTTCTGCTCCCGTGCTACAAGACAACAAGTCCTTGATCAGGCACAGGATTAAAGAGTATTAAGGAAATAAGTAGTGAGAAATTTTCAGAGCTTTGCTGTCCGAAGCCTGCTAAAGGGATATTATTTCAACTGTCACTTCCTATCCTTTCAGCAACACCTTTGAACCTTCAAGGAGCATCTAGCTGATGCTCTTAGTCATGTCATTTAGTTTTGGGTAGTCCTGTGAAGAGCAGGGAGTTGGACTCAATCCTTATGTGTCCTTCCAACTTGACATAACATGCGACTCTGTGATTCTAACACCTGGTCCTTTGTAGGATATAGTAACACCCTTTGCAGGTGCAGATCAAAAGCTATAATATTATTTGTTCCGATCTGACAAACTCTTGTTCTTGTTGTGACCCCAAATTATTGCTTAAGTCCAGTAAAATTCACTCTTGCACAACTCTGTACATTTTCTGCAACCAGTGAGCTAATCAGTATTTTTTCAGATACTGCTTGTCTCAATTGAAAAAGTAAATACTTGCAGAAGTTACCCAACATAGACTTTGTGTTATGAAAAAAACATCTTTTACCTGATCCATATTGTCAAAAATACAAACAACCAGGAAAGCTAACTATAATACCTGCAATACTTATATTGAAGACCCTGAAAGTCTCACAAACCTTGCTTCCATACCTCATTACTACATGTCTGTATCTTCTTTTATTTTACAATGTTTCTTTCATGACAAGTCATGTAAAAAATAAATGTCCCCTGAGCAGATTTTAAATACCCAATGCTGGAAACTAGAATTATTGTGATTGAAGAACTTCACTTTAACAAGTTCAAGTAGCTAATTCCACATTTTTAAAGTAATGGAAATTTTGAACTACTAGCCATGAAGCAAAATTATTTAAAAAGAACTTGATGACTGAATGAACAAGATGAGCCAAGCCATCAATCTACTGTTTTTGCAAACATGACCACACATAACAGGGGTTGTCAATCATTGGAGCAGGCTGGCCAGGGCAGCAGTGGAGTCACCATCTCTGGAGGGATTTAGGAGATGTGTAGATGTGGCACTTGGGAACATTGTTTAGTGGTGGGCTTGGCAGTGTTACCCGGACTCAATGACCTTGTAGGTATTTTCCCACCTAAAAACTTTAATGATTTTATGTATTACTGAGGTGGATGGAGGGATGGATAGAAGATGCATCTGAAACATTGTGTCTTCTTTAACACTCCCAAGTATAAGACAGAGACCCACATTTTGGAGAACTCGAGGGTGTGGAGCCACTAAGACAGGGTGCTGGAGTAGACTGACCATCAGTAAAGGCTAAAGGAGCTGGAATAGTTTACCTGATTGTCCTGGTCACAGCAGTAGGGTGCCAGTTTAGCACTATATGGGTGTAACCAAGGTGTGTATTCCACCCCAGCCCACCTCCACCCTCTGTCATTTCTGGTGACCTGCCCAGTGCACACCTGACACCTCAGGCTACAAGCTGGGTGTTAGATGAGATAAAGAAAAGGAGACAACCCTCTGAGGCAGGGTAATGTTCCTTTTTTCTTCACACCAATGATTCAGCTGTGATAACTCTTCTGCGGAAGCATGGGCATATTTACACCCAGGCTGAGGGGTCATCTCTGCTAACAGGCCAAAATGGACTCAACAGCACCAGCATGATAGGCAGCTGCAATGACTTAGACCATCAAAGACTCCCAAAAATATCCCATGACTCACAGAATGATTACACCATCAATTGTGAAACACCCTGGCTGGGGGAAGGTACTGAGCATTCCCATCTGAACTTGAGCAGATATAATCTTTGGTTTGGGGACTTCAGGTGTCACCACTTGACAGATCCAGAGGAGGACCAGAACTTCAAGAAGACTGTGACCACCATTTTCACAAGACTGTGACCATCACTCAGAAAGGACTGCAACCATCACTCTGACCAACACCGTTCCAGGCTGTACTCAGACTTTGTGGGTTAGAACCAGTTTACTCTGTATCGTTGTGTTTATTGTAATCTCTCATGTAAATTGTAACTCCAACCTGTAATCTTTCTTGAGGTAGTTGAGTGGGGTTCATTTCTCCTGCTGGTTTACTTTTAAACCAGAACACTGAAGAAGTGAAGGCTTGAAGAGCAGGTATCTGCTATATTCCACTGACGCCTTTCTCTGGTCTTAGGAAATGAAAGCCAGACACGGTTAAGGGGTTAGAGGGGGCTGTTTACCTCGGTATGTTTAATAAGATCCTACCGATGCATCGCTTCACCAAGGTGGAACGCGTCGCAATACACCCCCACTGTAAATCGCGTATACAAGTTATAGACCTTACACATCAGCACATCTAACAAGGGTACCCAATAAAGGAGATTGGGTGGATGGAGCAGTATTTTTCCCCATCTATGGAATCCTCCCCCCCTCCCTGGGTGGGCTAATCTCTAGTTTATAGAATATGTTCTAGAAGGGTGCCTTGGTTCTCCAAAATAGTAGAATGTTTGGTCTCCTGGTCTCTATGTCTTTTGGGGTGTTTGGTCTCCTGGCCCTACAAACACTAGAACTATGCTAAGTCATCAGACTTAAAGAATTACAAGTATGCATGCTAATACTTGTGGATACATAGAACTGTGTAAAAGGCATAGAAAAGAAAAAGCAAAAATTACCTTGGCGTCACCACAACCACAACTGGAGTGACAGAGAAGATGGATCCTTGCCACAAGTCCACCAAAAAAGGGCAAGAGTCAACAGTCACATGTTACAACAGAAGTAATTCAACTTGTGCACAAGAAAAAATCTCTTCCCCTTGTGCATGGTTAAGCACTGCAACAGATTGCCTAAAGTGGCTGGAGTCTCCTTGTCCCGGGATATAATATAATGTGAAAAAACCCCTGGGACCTCGGATCCACTGTTGAAATAGAAAAGGAGACTGGAATCAACAGGTGCCAGTGATTCCGTTCAAGCTGAACCTTTTTTATTATTATTTATTTCTATTGTCTTTATGTCACAAATTTAGCATAAGTTTGTATCTCCCCTCAGTTCTTACATATATTTTTCAACTGCCAATTAATTTTGCCTAAAATGCAAGACACATTCCTGTCATCACAAACTTCACCTGCCCTCTGGTTTCAACACACCATTAGTATTTCTTCACATTTTGGAATGAAGGACACAAAATTCAGGTTGTGAGAAGAATAATCTTCCTGAACACACTATCCTGCCAGTAAAAGAGGAGACTTCACCTGATAAACTCACCATAAGCCTTTTCTGGAGGAGCTTCTCTAGTTGCACATGGCAAAATACCCTTCTCAATGTTATCTTTAGGTTATATAACATTGAAGAGATACAAACAGGATTTTAGAATCGTTTTCGTGTAGCTTTGACTAATTTTCATAGAAATAGTGGCGGAGGAGTTATTCGGTAGAGCATTTCTAACTTGTACTGCAACAGCATATGAGATGAGAAGTCAATATTCTTCCCCATCAGGTTAATTATGAAATGCCGAAATTCATGTTAAAGTTTTATAAATTTCACTAATTCTTTTTGCCTCTTAAAGTGGAAACTTGAGCTGATTTTTGATCTAATTCTTTTGATTCAACCAATAGGCCAGAAGTTCTCCCATTCCACATTTTTCTTTAAAATTTTTCTATCCTAGGTATGAGCAAATACATTGGCCCCCACAAAAATCAGAGAATCACAGAATATACTGAGCTGGAAGCGACCCACAAGGATCATTGAATCCAACTCCTGGCCTGCACAGCACCATCCCCAAGAATCACATGTGCTCAAGAGCATTGTCCAAACTCTTCTTTAACTCTGTCAGGCTTGGTGCTGTGACCACTTCCTGGGAAGTCTGTTCCAGTGCCCCACACCGTCTGGGTGAAGAACCTTTTCCTAATATCCAACCTAAACCTCCCCTGACACTACTTCAGGCCATTCCCCAAATCCTGTCTCTAGTCACCACAGAGAAGAGATCAGTGTCTTCCCCTACTCTTCCCCTCACAAGCAAGTTGCAGACTGCAATGAAGTCTTCCATCAATCTCTTATTCTCCAGGCTGAACAGACCAAGTGACCTCAGCTATCCCTCATATGACTTCCCCTCAAGGCCCTTCACCACCCTCATGGCCCTAATTTGGACACTCTAACAGCTTAATTTCTTTGTTATATTGCAGTACCCAAAGCTGCACACAATGTTCAAGGTGAGGCCGCCCCAGCGCAGATCAGAGCAGGACAATCCCCTCCCTTGCCCGGCTGGCGATGCTGGGCCTGATGCCCCCAGGACACTCCTGGCCCTCCTGGCTGCCAGGGCACTGCTGACTCATGTCCAACCTTCCACTGACCAGAGCCCTCAGATCCCTTTCCATGGCCCTGCTTTCCAGCATCTCATTCCGCAGTCTGTCCATACATCCAGGGTTGCCCCACCCCAGGCGCACAATCTGGCACCTTCCCCTGTTGAACTTTGCATGATTGGTGATTACCCATTCCTCTAATTTTTCAGGATTGCTCTGCAGAGCCTCCCTGCCTTTGAGGGAGTCAACAGCTCTTCCCAATTTTGTATCATCTGTGAACTTGCTTAGTATCCCTTCCAGTCCTGTGTCCAGTGTCCAAGCCATTTATGAGAATGAAGAGCATGGGCCTAAGATGGAGCCTTGCAGAACCCCACTGGTGACAGGTCCCCAGTCTGATGTCACCTCATTCACCACAACCCTTTGTGCCTGACCCGTGAGCCAGCTGCTCACCCATCCCATGGTGTGTTTATCCAGCTGTGTGCTGCACATTTTTCCATAATGATACTATGAGAGAGAGCATCAAAAGCTTGACTGAAATCCAAAAGGATTACATTCACTGGCTTCCCTTGATCAGCTAGGTGGGTTACTCTGTCAAAAAAGGAAATCAGATTCGATTATCAGGACTTTTGACTCATGAAGCCATTCTGGTTGTCACTGATGATTGAGTTGTCTTTCTGGTGTTTTTCAATACCTCCCAAAATAATCTTCTCCATAATATTACCGGGCACTAAAGTGAGACTGACAGGCCTGTAGTTTCCGGAGTCCTTCTTCTTGCACTTCTGGAAAACTGGGACAATGTTCGCCAGCTTCCAGTCAGCTGGGTCATCTCCAGATTCCCAAGATCTATCAAAAACCATTTAGAGAAGTTTTGCTATGATATCAGCTAGCTCTGAGGGTTCTTGGATTAATTTATCAGGCCTCATATATTTGTAGGGATGCAGCTGGAGCAGCAGATCCCACACAATTTCAGAGTCGACTGAGCATTTATCATTCGCACAATCATGGTCCTCCAGCTCAGGGCACTGAAACACCCTTGGTTCATCATCTGTGCTGAAGACAGAGGCAAAAAATGCATTGAATGTATTGAATACCTTTGCCTTGTCCCTGCCCGTGAGGTGATAATAGTCATCCTGTAATGGGCTGATGTTATTTTCACACTGCCTTTTGCCATTCATATATTTGAAAAATCTCTTTTTATTGTCCCCCATGGTTCTCGCCAGCTTCAATTCCAGCTGAGCTTTGGCCATATGAATTTTCTCCCTACAGTGGCAGCAGCATCTCTGTATTCTACCTGTTTCACCTGACCTTGCTTCCACTAGGCATACACCTTCTTATTTCCAAGAGAGTATTTCTCTTCAGCCTAGCCAGCCTTTGCCGCACCTTTAGCCCCTTCACCTGGTGACACAGCTTCTCAACCACACCACACCTTCTGCAAAAGAACAGTTTGTCGGCCGCAGCCTCATGAAAAGGCATCAGGCACTCCTGGCAACCATCTCCCACCAGCAGGTCTGTCTACCTGGAGGCCTCTGACAGGACTGGTTCAGTGACCCTTGAAGCTACAGGGGCTTGGGCTTTACAGTGTGTCAGCACTGAAACGTAGAGTTTTAATCATTTTAGATAGAGGCTAGTTTTGCTGAAATTAGCTAGAATAGAACTAGCAAGCAAATACAGCTGGAGCTAATTAAAAAGGTTAATAATTAGCTAAGAAGCCAGGCTTAGAATAAGATTGAAGACACAAAATAAATGATAGCTTGTCATGCTAGGTTTATTCAGCTGCCTTCATAATAAGGAACAAATTGCACTGGTTAAAGATCTAAAGAAACTTAAACAATTACCATTCAAAAGTAATGGGGAGAAGGACTGAGAGTTCCCCAAGAGTAATAGGTATTGTCAAAAACCAGAAAGGTAGAAAGGTCAGAACGAGGAAGACAAGTTTTACTTCATCCTTTCAGGCCCCTCCCCAAATTCCAAGACCACTGACCCAAATCCAGGAACCAACTACGCATGCTTAATGATTCCTTTAGCTAATTACCATACGAAGCGGGGCATGGGTGGTGTTTATGTGATAAATGTGTATTTGTATTTTGAATATTCAAGACATTCGTAGATAAAAAGACTTTGTATTGGATTGTGCTTCGCTTCTGCGGGTCGGGGAACTATCCCACGCGAAGCCCGGCGCTGAAATAAACATACACTTTCTAACTTACTGAGTTAGAAAGTCTTTGTCCGTCTTAGTTGGATATCGATATTAGATCTTTATCCATATTTTAGTAAATCAGCACCATAACTGATGAAGCTTAATGTAGTACGCTAATAAGACTGGAGCTAACAGGAGCTCTCTTTCTCTTCCTTACCAGCTGCCGAGTCTCTTTGCTGCCTCTATTGGCTGCGCTCGGAGGGTCAGAGAGGAGACCTTCCTGCTTGATCTGCCTGGAAGAACTCATGACCCCACTGCCATGCCATGCCCCTGTTTGCTGCACTCCAAGTCGCTCCCTGGAGCTGTTTAAATAACCCTTAGTTGCTCCTAGCACCATCACTTCCTGGCCTGGTTGGCTGTCCAGGGCTTCTGGTACCTATAATAAATAAACTGGTCTTCAACCTGTGAAAAGCTCAATTTTCTCTGAAAAAAACCCTAAAATGTTTTTAAAATATATTTTTCAAAATTTCAACAATTTTTCCCATTTTTCCACCTTATTTAAAAGGGCATTTTTATTTTAAAAATGAAATTCATCCATGATATCTTCACTGAAATAAGTTATCCTAGAAAGAAAGAAAGAAAGTAAGAAAGAAAGAGAGAAAGAAAAGAAAGAAAGAAAGAAGTACTTATTTAAAGAAAAGTTCGTCTTGGAGGACAGAATTATATTTTTTTAGGATTTGTCCCTGCTCCACCTCAGTTTAGAAATTTAATGTTGCATCAATTAATTACTCCAGCATCTTCACTACTTGTATCTCCAGAACTCAACAGGTCCAGTACTCAACTCCTCTCACTCTTTTTTGTAGACAGTCATATTATATTTTATTATTCCTTTGGAGGAAAAACCAGCAACTTTATGAGACACCCTAATTTTATCTATTTCTTTGTACAGTCTTCTACAGTTCACAGTTGCAACATCTCTAGGTCTTGACCTGTGATAACAATTTTTAATGGCAAAATACTCTCAAATACTCATATTTTTAGAAAACTACTCAAGTAGTTACATTCAAAGCTTTCCACTTACCACAAATGGGGTTGATGAAGGGTCTTTTAAATTTTGCTGTGCCACATTCATTAAGAGGAAACACAAATTTGGTTGTGTTGGACCTTTGCAAATAACTGTATCACCATTTTCTACAGCATAATTAAGATGTTTGCAGTAAAAAACCTTCTTCTAAAATATTTAAAATCATAGTAAACCAAAAGCTCATTATCTGTTTTTTGTTGATTATCTGTTATTCCTGTAGCTGTTATGTAAGACTAGATAATATCAGTGTGATACATATGAAAACACATTCAATACCTCCATTCTCCAATGATGTACTTTTAAATTTCATTAATTATATTCCAGAACCAATATTCAGTGGTCTGTCATGGTTTAGGAATGGTATTCCCCAATTTAGTGTTCTCAATGAAACACTCCAAATCATGAGCCACTCCCTCTCCCCCTGCAGCAGGGATGGAGAAGGGAATTGGAGTCACAAAGGGGAAAGATCATGGGCTGAGATAAGAGCAATTTATTGGAAACAGCAATGGAATAGGGCAACAAACTGTAACAGCAACAATATTAATGACAGAATGTACAAAAATGTGTACAGACTGTACAGCTTGTATTGAAGTTCCAACATGTGCAGTACAGCAGCGCTCAGTGGTGGTATGACTTCATTTAGACCATGATAGTCCACTGTCAGTCTCCACTCTCCACTGGACTTACACACTGGCCACATGAGACTATTAAACAGTGAGTGAGTCTTGCTGGCCACTCTCTGGCTCTCAGATCAGGACCCATCTCCTGGCTGGGGGTCACAGAGTGCCGGCTGGCGTGGTGTTACCGATGGTGCACTGCTGTGGTAGCCATTGGTACCTGCTGTTCTTTGACCCTGAGCACAGGAGAAGGGGCCCCTGACAGACCAGGCAAGGTATTCAGCTATTTAATTTCCTCTGTCTCCACAGCAGCTCTCCCAAAAGCCCAACAATGACTTTTTGGATCCTTGAAATACCCTCTCCTGTGGGTGTTTCTCTGCCAAGGATGCAGAAGGGCTCTGCGCCAGTCAAATTGGGGTGTTTTTGCCATTCATTCCCAGTCAGGGTCACTTCAGCTTCCAGTACAGTCAGCTGTCGGGATCCCCCTGTCACCCCAGAAACATTCTGTCCCTATATATCTTGATGACATCAGAGTACCTTGTGCTTTGGGGTCAGCTAAAGACTTAGGTTCTTGTGGGTCTGATGTGCCAAGCCATGAGATCCACACAGTCCAGTAGATTTGATTGTCCCTTTCCTCCACACGNTCCAAACAAACTTCTGCCACACAGATTGTGCACACTGGACCTCATCTGGATCTACAGAGGGCTGCTCGTTATTTGAATCCCTATAGATTACCTCCAGCACAGCCAGCTCTCTCAGGTACTGGATACCTTTCTCCATGGTGTCCCACCCGCCTGGGTGCACTACCAGATCATCCTTGAGAGAGTACCTTTCTCTCACACTTGACAGGAGTCACCTCCAAAGGCTGAGAGTTTCTGTCCTCTTCCCAATCCCCTTGTCAACGCCCACATCCTGGGACAGGGATCCCAGCTGCTTGGCTTCACCACCACCTAGTTTCATATTGTGGGCGTGCTATTGCAGCAGCCAGGTCAGCAGGTGCTCACCCGACTGGCGGCTGAAATCTTCTCGCACACCCTGCAGTTCACCCAGGGATAGTGATCGGTGATTATCTCTGGCCCTGCCTCTTCCTCCTGTTCTATCAGCAGGGGCTGTTCCGGCAGCTCAGCTGCAGTTTGAGTGGACACAGTGGCTGTTGGCCTGATTTCCTCTTTCTCCCCCTGAAGGTGCTGATGAGCAGTGCTGATAAACAGTAGCCAGGGCCCAGCTATAGATCACAGATCATCTACCTACAACTTGTCAAATATTGAAATATTTTTTGCTGCACTGGTAGGTTTCATAAAGGAACAATTTCCTTATTCAGAGTTAATTAAATGATCTGCAAAATACTTACAGAATTTGGATTCCTTTGGAGTTTTTATTTTCTCCATAATTTTTAGCTACCATCTTCTGGTTATATTTTCATTTCCAGTATCATGAACTAATAGTTAATGAGGTTACAATTGAAATACCATTTTGTGAGGACCAAGAGGACTGTTAGACACTAATGCTGGTTAGAGGAAAAAGTTGGTGAAAGCACAGATCTAAGTTTCTCTGCAAGGCTAACTGAATAATTGACAACTAATAATTAAAACTGATTGATTTAGACTCTCCAGTGAATACCACATTGTAAGCAAGTCACTTAGGGGGCATAACCATACCCTTAGAAATTATGGCCATGAAAAAATATTGCATTGCAGGTATATTTTGTAGGACTCTATGTGTACTTTTGATTCCTCTCAATGAGACTGCACTTTAACTTAGCATATTAAGGAAAAAACCCTACATACTTTGACACTTTTAAAGACTTAGTGGAAGATACTGGATAATCAGGAACTGTTCTGGTTTTAAATTACAACTAGAAACACAGCAGTGTAACTCTGAAGTCAATAGAGAGGAATTCCTGATTTTAAAATCACAAATATTTCAAAGTAATTGATAGCACAGTACTTTAAGATTTAAAAACATTTTTAATAAGAATAATTCTTAGGAAGATGTACTACTGCACTGAAATTCCGCTTACATCATGCTCAAGTCTTTAAATGCCACATATCTAAAATTTTACTTTCAGCTCAATAAAAAAATAGATTGATGATAAACTTTTTCCCAGTAAGTCCCAAATTTTTCGAAAGCTTAATAGAAATTAACTGCCTTTGCAGTAGACCTCTGTAACAGCAACTGTATTGGCATGTTTGTCAACCCTCACCTTCAGCATAAGGGATGGGAGCTTACTCTGAGGGTCTGAACAGGACCTATCTTGGACATATGGGAAGCATGATTGCCGTACGGCTGGCTGGCGCATTCCTACATCCTGTCAAATTTTTAAGGCAAGAATAAAGAATTGCCGATTTTGTAAATAATTTAAATCTTTGGCTCTTTTTCTGATCCTGTGGAGGGGGAAAGTACATGCATATGTCTGGTATCAATCTGACCTACTCTGTTCTACATAAAGAAAACTAAAACTCCAACTCGTAATTTGGGTGCCCTCTGCTGAACCTTCACACAGATGGTTCCTGAATATCAGTGCACTGCACACTATATTTTTGGGAAAGAATGACAAACCTAACTTGGTAATGGATGAAGGGTCTGTAAACAGCTGACTGTGTTTGCTTCTTGCCAAAGGAAAAAAGGGGGAAAAAACCCCAGAGCTCTTTTACACAAGCTTGATGCATCATGTTTGGATCATATTCCAGCACAGAGGTGGCTCTGTAAGTATCACAGCCTGTGTATAATGTGTAGATTCAGGATTATATTTTGAAACTTCTGCTATTCTGACACACGGAGTGGTGACTGGGGTAAGGGAAAAAGTCAGGTACATAAATACAACATGCCACAGGGTCTCCCCTGCCTGCTCATGTCAGAAACCATTCTCCTTCCCAATCTAAACTAAAGATACTTTTATCCATATACTACTACCTCAGAAATAGGTATCTGACCTCCTTCCCTACATCATTGGTTTTTAAAAACTCCTCTGGCCCCAAAAATCTTGAATTTCACACTCAGATTAAAAAAAAACTGAACAGAAAACAACTCCTTCTCACAGCAATGGGTAAATGGAGCCTTATTTTTGCCAACAGGGGAGCTGCAAGTTTTGCCCTTCTTGGATGTCGGGAGTACTGTGGTGAAGGCAAGTGACATGTGCTCTAAAAAGGCAATCAAATAGGTGGGAAAACTACTCATTATGAATAAAAGCAAAGACTGAGCTCTGCCATGTTTCCGAAACTTATACATAAATTTCAGAACACATATACAAAATATATTTTAATATGAATGCTGTGTCTCAAATCCTACCCCTTCCTATGTCAGTCATTCTTTATGAACTTGCTGCAGGCAACTCAAAATTTTAGAAGCTACAAGTCTTTCACAGGAGCTTGCTCCACACTGCTGGATTTAACAAAGGCCTGGTCCTGCTGCCTTGTAGAGGCATGAAGAAGTTAAACATTGTAGCTCTTGCTGTTGGGGTATCACAATAACTCTTTTGGATTTAGTCCAGAAACAACATATGGGGAGATGAAGAGTAGCAGCAGATGGGCAGAGAGACAAACTATATTGTTGAGACAGGAGGAAAGGGAAAAGATGAAGACAAAAGTAATGCTAAGTAAAATACAGAAATAGAGTGGCAGCAGAGAAAAAAAGGCCACAAAGGAAATCCCACATCAGTCATAAAAAAAGGAGAAAAGTGAATGGGAAAAAACAGAAAACTGTATCAGGAAAAATACACAGAGACTGAAATGTGTCCCAAGGGACAGTGTAGGCAGAAAACACTACATCCAAAAAAAAGGGAAATAGGGCAAAAAAATCATGTCAGCATTCATGGGAAAATCAGGCTGACAGGTGAAAGAATTGTTGAACATCGTTAGCTGTAAAATAAAAATAACACATACACCAAGACACGTATCCTTCCTTCCATTTCCACTACTACACCAGGACTGGCAGGGTGAAGCTGTACACATAGAAGATGAATCACAGACTCTTTCTCTGATGAGCTTTTTGTTTAATCAACCTGAAAGAAGCATCACTTGACAGAGAGAACTGTGGTTAGCAATAAAACAATATCTGTTTTCCTGCCTTCTTCTGTAGTGTACACATAAACTTCCATCTCTGCATATTTAAGGCGATTGCTGTGGACTGTACTGAAGCTTCAATCCCTCAATGAGGTATTTCTTGTACCTCTTCTCCCTTCTGAACACTTTTAAACTCGGGAGCCTGCTGCAGTTCTTGTGCAAGGACCTGCTCAGCAAGGTCTTGCTATTGCAGAAAAATGTTTTAGATCTTTCCAGATAAAAACTACTGCACAGCACTTGCAGCTTGTGAGTTTCAATAATTCAAATGCACCATTTTTAAATTTTCTGAGATGCAAAAACATCCTGCATATACGGATGATATCCAAAACCCTAATTAGGCAAAGTAGCAACCTGATGCTGTCTCTTCTGTGACACCATGTAACTCAGCACAATCTCTATGGTACATGTTATTTGCCTTTAAAAAGCTTTTTCATTGGCTTCTCCATATGAAATGAAGGATATCAGTTCACATCCTAATCAAAGGCCTTCCTGAAATATGTTTCTTATCTTTTATCTGGCTCATAAGTGGCAATTTCTGTTACAAACACTGTCTTTTATTGAACCTAAACAGCAATAAAGAAATTGCATGCACTCATTATGTCTTAATATTTTAGTTGATATCTAGTAAATAAATTATGGAGAGATGAAAAGAATTTCAAAAAAACCCATTTATCTTTGCAACACAAGTGTGCCATAAACAGTTGTAGCAAATCAGACTTGTTCAGAAAGCGTTTGCTTGGAAAAGCAATCATCAACCTGTACCTCTACCTTGCAGGAGCCATCAGGAATTTCCTTCAGATGAGGCTCGATAGCAGTGCAGCCTGAGAACACATGTAAACTGAACTAACTAACAACAGTAGGAAGAGTGTCTGAAACCAAAATCAAATAAATGCATCCAAATCATGAAACAGAAAAAGTAAATAGTATACAATAACACACCAGAACTAGCTAAACAAACGAGAACGGCATGTGTAGGAAAGAATCTGAAATACTTAAGTTCTAAATAAATGATTCATACTCCAAGCTTACTGTTATTGGTATGCAAATAGCAGCACTATTACTACACGTTTTCTGAAGGATTCACCCAGAGCTTTGTGGTACTGGCTACCTAACTGCTGCTGCTGATAAATGCCAAACATAGGGGCAAGAAGGCTTTGCATATATTAAAATATATATGCCTACAAATCTGCTTTTTCCTTTACACCAGTACAAGTTCAGCTGCTGCTGAGGAATTAGCTTTTTTGAGGCAGAGCATTTAAAAATCAGCAACCAATGCCATTAGTTTCATAGTAGAATATTACTAGGATTTATTAGTTTTAAATAAGCAGGGTATCCTTAATTACAGTAAAAATACAGACATTATTTTTACTAGAGAACTACTCCAGTATATAAATACATCAAAAATTAAAACTTATTTGGGTGCATTGACATTACATCATCAAAAATAATCCTTATAATGAAGTGAGGGACAACTTTGACCAATCAAGGCAGTTCAAGACCACTCCAGTTCACTTTTGTGTGATATTTTTCATGTTTGTATAAGCTCACTTTGGAAAAATTAGACAATTATCCCAGAGCTTCACAATAGAGATGGGTACACACTCAAAAGAATGCAAGAAATGTTTACTGAATCATTTGGCTGAAGATTTAGCAGCAGAAGAAAGAACCGGCCAGACAAGTTGATAAGGAATGCCCGAGAAGATGCCATTTGCACAGGGTGAGAAAAATCAGCTCCTGAAATGGTTACAGAAAGACCATGCAAAAAACTAAGTCCTCAGACAGGACAGAAGATGTTTTTGTCCACTGGAGCTACTGACTCTTTAGAGTACGGAGTAAGTCAAGAACTGTTTGGACAGAACCCTGCCAGCACTGGGCTAGAAAGACAACTAAAAATTGCTTTGTGCTTTGGGTTTTGATGCAACGTTTGCTCAAAAATGAGGGCAGTTTTATTTGCTTTTTCTTTTATATTGTGTTTTGTATTCAAAGGACATGGTGCACTTTACAAACACTGGTCTCACTTCAAGCATAGGTCCCACCACAGACTATTTGCTTTTGCATTTTTATTGTGGCTTCCATGCATGTGACATGTGCTTTGCAAACGTGTTTCATTACAGCCATGGGTTCCACCACTGACAGTCATAATTTAGAGCTCATGAAAGTAAAGGTTCAAGAAACACCAAAAAGTAAGCTTGATGTTTTAGCCAGGGCTTTTGCTGTCCCTACCACGACAAAGGTAATGTTGACCAGCAGTATCATGACCTATAAGAATTTGCCAACTTTTTCGCCAAGCTAACTTCTTGCACATTTTACATAGCTAGAAGACTAGAAAAACTGATAAAATTTTGCTTTTGAATACTGTACATCACAGGGCTCCTTTTTTATATTGATGTATTTTTCCTACAAAGTCTTTACTGATAAATCTACCTTAAGTGCTTTGAGGCTGCTCAAAGGCAACCACCTATTTTCATTGGCAACAGCATTTGGAAGTTTAACTTCATTCTCTAAATTGTACATATATTAAATGCCTCTAGAGAACTGAGTATCAATGTGATAAAGCTACAGGAGAATCCAATGTAACAAACAGAATATTGACATAGCACAGTAAGAGCAAGAGGGATTTGTGCCCCATATGGGTTTCTGTAGGCAAATTGGACAAAATGTGCTTTGGGAGAAAAGTGTGTGTGTCTGTGTCTCTGTGTGTGTGTGTGTGTGTGTGTGTGTGTGTGTGTGTGTTTGTCTGTGTGTGTAATTTTCGTGGACTCTGATGACAACAAAGAAATTTACATTGACTTAGTTTATGAGATCCCTATGGAGGATCTGCATTTAAGGAAGGGACCTTAAAGATCATCTGGTCCTAATCCCCCCTGCCAGGACACCTCTCAGCAGGCCAGTTTGCTCAAGGCCTTATCCAAACTGGCCTCGAACACTTCCAGATTTGGGGCATCCACAACACCCCTGAGCAACCTGTTCCAGTGACTCACCACAGTAAAAAAAATTCTTCCTAATACGTAACCTAAATTTCCCCTATTTCAATTTTTACCCATTACTCCTTGTCCTATCACTACAGTTCCTATTCCTAGAGTCCCTCTCCAGCTTCCCAGCAAGCCCCCTGCAGAAACTGTAAGGCACTATGAGGTATTTACTTCATGCTTCTCAGCAAATCTGAAGATTTCCATTACACCAGAGCATTCTAGGTAATTGGCTATTTTGGAAAGCCAAGCCTTAGAGGCTTCTTTGTTCTCTGCAGAACTTCAGTCCCTCTAAGTATTTTAATAATTTTTTTATCTTAAAACAAGGATTCAAATACCATTAGTTGAATTATTATATGCCATTTTAATTCTGCTGTGGTCTCTTTACTGATACCCTGCTGCAGACAGTTTTGTCACCTACAGTAAAAGCATTTTCTTAATAAAACTGTTCCTTTTATAGGATTGGCACTGGAAAATTCTTTCATAACACCTCCTGATATCTAAAGATTTTTTTTTTTCCTTCAATCTCAGGCTTTAAGTACTATAAATTAAGGGGTTTACATAAACTCATATGCAAACTCCCTCTTTCCACTTCTCTTCACACTACCACCCATTCCTCCAAGAACAGCAATGCTTCCTTGGGCAGCCCAATTCACTACAATTCTTCTTTGAGTTTTTGGTACATACTCAAGTTCTTTAATTCCTGAATGAATGGTGGAATCAGGAAGCTTCTTCTGTTCCTCAGAGAGAAGCAGGCCTCTGGATCTCTCCATGCCTCTCTTTTGCGACCTCTTTAGAGCCCACAACTTCTGTCATCCTTGCTTAGGTAACACTCTCTAGTGTTATCCTAATTATCCTGAATGGCGTTATTCTTTCTATCTATCTATCTATCTATCTATCTATCTATCTATCTATCTATCTATCTATCTCTCCTGTATATCCCAGTGTACCTCTAGTCTCCACAAATTAAAAACCCCCCAAACCAGAGCATTATGAATTAATCCATATGCCATCTTTGTTCCCCTGCCTGAAACTCCTAAGAAGCTCACTTTCAAATGGCAAGCAAGGTCTTAATATATATTGCTCAAAGTGTGTCCGCTGGCATTAATGCTCCTATAAATACTCTACCAGCTGGCTGATGGTGACTGAGCCAGCTCCTCTGCTGAGGAGCAGCATGGCCTCTAGATATTGAAGGCTACTGCAGCATAAGTCTCGCTCTTCATCATGATGAAAGAGGGTACTGGTTTAGCCCCCAGTGTGCTGGTAAAAGGCACTACCGTAGACCTACAGTATCAAACTGGAACAGGGAGGTACACAACTACTCACTTATTAAGGTCCAACACATCAATTAATACTTCAATATTTAATGAATTACATATACTGCCATACCCAGTGATGGACTAATTAACTTCATGTGTCATTTTCAGCATCGGTTCAAAGATTTATATAACGTGTCACATAAATTGTACTTTGGGCTATCTACTCTGACTTTTTTTTACCTCACAATACTCCTTTTTATTCCCTCCACTACTAGTTATTACAGTGACTCATTCCTCTCATGGGCAGGACCTAGACACAGATACGTAGAGCCTGACATAGCAGGTACTCAGTCCTGCTCCTGATTTTGGTTAGGGCACATTCCAGGTAAGAACTGAAATGCAAGGGCATTTTGCACAATTCTTTGTTTTTAATAGAAAAAGGGATCATCCCTAGTATAAACACGAAAGGACCATAATTACCAACAACCCTGCTGCTTTCTCAAAAAGTAAAAACAATAGGAGCCCAGAATTGTTTCATCAGGCAATAAAAGGAGATCTTTTATAAGGATGAACAAGGTCCACAATGAGCTATATAGATAAGTCCTCAGGTGCAAATCAACCTCATTGTCATGGTGAGGGAGGCAGAGTTGAGTGGAATCCAGGTGGAAGAGGCAATCCTAGCAACGGTCCCACATCTAGCTGCCACCAAGTTCCCCACTCAGCTGAGATGGTGCTAAGGTGCTGCTCTTGGAGGTTACAAGATATTGACCCTTCTGTAAAATATGCAGAAGGCTGGGCTTTAAAATAGTGATTTTCTTTACATTTAGAGAAATGCAGACACTCTCTTTAACACCATCTTTATGACTAGAATGAGAGGCATAAAAGGAAATTCATAGTAGAGAAGAGGATAGCATGTTTGCTGGCAGTGCTGTATGATAGGAAGGTGTATGCTTTAAGAAAAAATTAACAGGAAGAGGCCTGTTTCAAAATATTTCAAATGTGTCATTGTTCCGGTAATAAATTATTAGAAAACACCAAGATACATGTTTTTAAAGGTTTTGATATAATAACAGCATCAGATATAATCAGCAACAGATTGCTTTTATTCCAGTATAGACTGAAGGAACATGGATGACAGTCAAGAAAACAAAAACATAAGACTGTAGCTAATGAGGCTCAAAGTACCAAGCAGTTCAGACAGCAGTAGAAAAAAAGTTGGAAGCTTGTGTGAAGGAAAACCTGGCAGACAATAACTTCCATGCCAGAGCCGGGAGATAAAAACTCAATAAAAAAAGTATCACAAGCCAAAGCAAGAACCCAGAAAGGATGGTAGACATGGCATCAGCACTATAACTGAAGAGAAAATTACTTTTAATTTATTTCCTACTGTCCAAACACAGGCACATGTCATGGGGGAGGCATAGGGAATTAAAAAAACATACAGATTTGTAAACATACATTTAGATTTGTCACCTTGAGAAGGGTATTCCACTTTTGTTATCTTCCTACGTTCAGGATGTTTACTTTTTTTTTGTTCAATCAAGGATAATGTTAAATTTTCATCCAAAATTTTTGTCAATAGAAATGGGTGCAATTTTTTTCTGGGTTTGCACTGAAATAGACTTCTTTTCTTCTCCCTGTCTAAAATACACTTGCATAAAACTTTATCATGATGCTGATCTAAACATTTTCCTGAAGGATTTTCTCTTACAAACATATGGAATAAATAAGGTGAACTACAAAGAAGCTGTTAATGATTGCTTTTAACAAGCCATGAAAAAATCACAGACCTTACATATGAGTTACTTATTTCTGCCTATGAAGAATGAAACTGAAACTTACATTTTTGATGGAAGTATGTCACGATCCGCTAACACGA
>VZTG01004395.1:0-101735 GCA_013397845.1 Melanocharis versteri
GCCGGGCCGGGCCGGGCCGGCGGTGAGGGGCTATGGGGCTGAGGCGGAGGACGGGGCTGAGGGCTCGGGGTGTTCCCCTCGGGTTTGCTGCCGGCCTGCGGCTGTCGCCCCCCGCGCGGGGCTGACGCCTGGGAGGCCCGAGACCCCCGGGGGCGGTCGCGCTCCGTGGGGATGCCCGGCCCGGTGCTGGGCTGGTCCTGCAGGGACAGGTGCTCTTGGCCCGAGGGGTTTTCAAGTCATTTCCCCTCTCCGTCTTATCTTTTTTTTTTCGTTAATGATAGCACTGGGAGATGTCTGTGAAGTAATTTCAGAGTGAAATGATGATGTCCAGCCATTCGGTTTGCTCTCTGCTTTGTAGATCACTTGTTGTGAACTGGTGGTGTGGAAGAAGCTGAATGAATGGAACAGTCAGGGCAGGAGGGAAGTTTGCGTTTCATGCTCTCCGCTGACCACAGGACACAAACAACACTGTGCCTCTGAAGACACCTGGAATCGTTGGAGCTGTGTGTCCTGAGGGACTCTGAGCATCTCTGAAGGTAAAAAAGTGTTTGGTAGCAATCTTTCCTAACCTTTTGTTGCCCTGAATATCGAACGGATGATCCAGTTCGGTGCTGTTTCCAGCCCTCTCCCCATATTTGCACCCTCTTGTAGGCCTTCTGCCTAATCCCTTATTGATTGCAAGCATGTTTCCTGAGAGAATGCCAGCAAATGCAGCTTTCCTCTTTTGCGATGTCACGTAAAAGGAGTTTCTTAAATGTGGTGACCCACTGTTGGCTGAAAGGAGTGACCGCAGCAACAAGATAAAAATATGTGTGTTTTTGTATTCCCTTCTGCCATGGTACAGTAACTTCTTACAAAGACTGTCCAGTCTTCAGTCTTAGAGTTGATTTTTTGCCAGAATACTTGCTTTTGTTCTGTTCTCTGTTTTTTCTTTCCTGGCTCTACTGATTCGCCCCCTTTGTTTTTCCCTTTTTTGAAGCACATGCAATCTAGTCATTCTGTTGAGAATTGCTTCCAGTTTGGCCTTTGCCTTCTCTTTTCTGAGCATTTTTCAAAAATTTTCTTTTTTTGAAAATTTAAAAATTTTTATGTGTCTCACTTCTTTTAAAAAATGAACATAATTGCAGTATCTTGTTAAGCACTTTTGCCTGTTTACAATCACCTAGTGTTGTCTTAAATTCGTTGCATAGCTTAGTTTCAGCTGTAACTTGTCTGAAATAGCTTCTCCTGTTAGACAAAAATGTGCTGTCAGAGCTATATGCACAAACCTGTTAAAACGACGAGGGCTCTTGTTGACAGCATGTGGAGAAAAAGCATTTGTATTTGTTATCAATCTTTTTGTCTTTATAATTAGTGTCATCTTTGGTAGTAGTAATGTTATTTTTTCATAAGTAAGTTGATTCTAAAGCACCTCCTACACATTGTGCTGCACAGAATCTTTTGCAAAGCGTGGCATTAATCCCATAAACACGCGGTGTGTTTCTTCATGGTCCTCTCTGGTAACTATTTCTTACTGACTGTGCTTGCTGCTCCCTTTGAGCTCTGCCTGGGGCTGGCAGGATGGTTCTCTCTTTTGAAAGGGCACCTGATTTAAGGGGGAGTGCATCTCCTGTAAATGAAGATGCAGTGGATATGCACAGTGAATGGGCAGGGGAGTCAAGTCTACTCCACTGGCAGGAAAAACTGGTTCAAGCTTTGCATAAAGTGTTGTAGAGTTCTTCGTCTTTTCTGTGAGCAGTTGAAGTGTTAGGCAGAAGCATTGAGGGGACCTTTATTGTAAGGAATTGGGGGTCCACTCCTGCCTTGTCCCTGTCCTGTTCATGCTGAAAGTCATTTTGGGACAAATGCCACACAAAGCCACCCGCTAGATTTTGGGGTTTGTAGCCCCCTTGGCTGCTCTCTACCTATGCCTGCAGTTACAAGGATTGAGTGTCAGTAGATTGCCATGTCCCTTTTACCAAGTGCATAATGAACTCTGGGCAATGCTTTAATTTGCTGTTTGGTGATTAAGCCTTCATTTCGCTTATGAACTGTTCTTGGTTGCCAGCTGACATCAGCTCTGCCGTGTTCACAGCTTACCAGCACACAGAAGGCTGGTCAGAAATGTGTGGTTGTTTTTTAATGGTGATCTGGTAGGGATAGTGCCAGCACCAGTGTTCTGCACCTGGCAGCAGGGATATGTAGCTGAAAGTAAGACTTTTAGGCCAGTTATTTTCTTTCTCTGTGTTAGGTAGAAATTTGTTAGGGCTTTGTCATTGTCAGCATTTCTATTGAAAGGCAGTAACGGCAGATCAGTGGCCCAGTAATGTCCTGCTTACGTTCTTTTTCACCAGACACTACTCTGAGGATGGAGCTTGTAGGTTTTTGTGATCCTTCCACCCAGAGAGAGCCCTTTCTAAAGAGAGGAGTCTGTTGCAGAGGGTTCCTCTTGCAGTAGATATGATTGCAATATAGTGGCAAATCCAGACCAGCCTGCTCAGCAGCCTGTTCTGCTGCTTGCTCTGAGAGTGATCTGCTCTGAGCTCAGCTGGGCAGGAGCTTTGGCCCTGCAGGTGCCACTTGCCCTGTTTGCTTCGGAGGCAGTGTGTGAAGGGGTGGGGATCCCTCAGTTAACTCAGCAGGGCTGAATGGTGAGGTCACATCTATACAGCAACTTGCTCTCCCTATCCCATGTCCTGTGTACCTTGAGCAAGATGCTGGGATATCGAAGGAGAGTGGAAGTACATAACCAGGAATTAAACACTGCACAGAGAATTTGCTTCCAAGTCCTGGCTTGATTCTGTGTTTTCTGTATAAATAAGCCCAGATACGATGTGTTCTCCCTATCAATATTTCTATTATCTTATAAAAGTTTACAGCTTGTAGATTATTATTTAAGTACCGTTCTGGTATGCAAACTTTGCAGTATTTTAAATGGGTGTTTCTTGTCAGTTCACCAAAAATCAGTTCTATTCTTTCTCATTGCTAAGGATGCAGTTCAAGGATGGATATTGCAGAGAGTGTGCCTCATTTAATATGGAAATGAAGCATAGGAAATGATATGGGAACACATAATTTCTCCTTGTTAGCCAGTTTCAGACAAACAGAGGAGCAGATGGAGGGGAAGAGAAATAAGAATGGTATTGTTAACAGCAAACATTGACGCCTTTGAAATTCCCTTCTTTAATTTGCAACTTGTTTCTTAGTTCAGAATTTCTTACAAGTCTGACTTGAGGCACTTCACTGTTTTTGTCCTGCTGAATGTTGAGGTTTGAGGCACTTACTGTTTCCAGTTGAGGTTCATTCAGTTGCAAAGAAAGTAGACCAAAATATTTTGATCAAAGTGTGTGGGAGAAGGGAGGTAGAGCAAGCAGTAGACAAGAGCTGATTAGATAGTAGCTCCTGCCACCAGCCTACCTCTAGCTGCTGAGCTAGTTTCATTTTTTTTTTTTTCTGGCAAGTGCCTCAAGCCTGATTCATAATAATCCATAAATTTAGTCAAGCACAGAAAGCGCATGAGAGCAACTGGTATCTCAGAGGAGTCCTCTGGTGTATTGCAGCCACAAAACGTGTCTTGTATTACCAATCAGTTGCTCATTAAAGTCATGGTATTGTCATAAGCATTAGCATGTGTGGTATTTGTATTTTCCCCATGCCTCCTTTGACCCTGAATCTATGCCATTTGGGAGCACGACCCCACAAAGGAGGGCATAAATGACCCCTAAGAGAGGGACACAGAACAAAGTCCTTGTGGGAGCATATGAAGGCCTTTCAGTTTTGTCACCTCGTTCCCATGGAACAGAGCACCCCCCCCGCATTGTTCTAGGTCTTCAAAAATACCACGGTATGTATTGTGGCATTATTGCAGAATTTATCATAATTTCCGAATTTGTCTTCCAGTGCTTCCTTCGTGTTCTGCTCCTAGTGCCTACATACATGTCTCTCTTCCCTAAAGGCATTCCAGCACCTTGGCTTGGCTGCCCTTTGTGAGCAGCCTGGAAGAGCTTTTTTGGCATGCTTGTGGTTCTTATCTTTGCTGTAAACACAAGCTGTGAAAGCCGTATGGGGTGGCAGGCTAAAAATAACTTCTACCCTTGGTAATCTCTTAAGGAAAGCTAAGTCTTCTTCCTGGGCGTTGTGGATGGAGTCTGTGACGTTCCCTACAATCAGGATCACAAATGGCAGCGAGCTGTGTCATCTGCTTTGGGGACAAGTTGGTGTTGTTCTGTCAGTTGCTGTTGCAGGGCAAGCAGCCGGTGCAGTGTGTCTGGGAGAGCACACTCTCCGGGACATTATCCCTCCTTGGCACTTGCAAGTCCAGTGGATGCTGGCCAGCACTGTAGGTTTGCTCAGTGTTCCTTTGACTGTAGCAGGTAGGAAAAGGAAGGCGTGCGTATCCTGAGGGGACGATGTCAAGAGTATGGCACTGCTGGATAACTTTGTACTTCCAGAAGCGTTGCTCACTTGTCCCTGTGTTCCCACGGAGGGCGCCATGATGGATAACCGGTTTGCTACAGCGCTGGTGATCGCCTGCGTGCTCAGCCTCATCTCCACCATCTACATGGCAGCCTCCATCGGCACCGACTTCTGGTACGAGTACCACACCCTGTCCCCAGCCGAGAATGTTAGCGAAGCTGGTAGAAGCATCTGGGATGAGTTTGTCAGCAAAGATGCCGATGAGAAGACCTACACAGATGCGCTGTTCCGGTGCAACGGCACGGTTGGACTGTGGCGGAGGTGCATCACTGTACCCAAAAACTCTCACTGGTACAGCCCACCAGGTATCTCCGGAGCAATTATCACTTCCCTAGCTTCCCTGGGGCGCTGTGTGCTAACTTCCTCAGAACAGATTCGTTCCACTTTGTTCCTCCAGAAGGCTTATTTCTGGCTTTTGTTTTGGTTGGTTGGTTTTTTAATGAAGACAGTCCAGATCTGTGGCTGTTAGTGCTGCAGTTTCTGGCTTTGATACATGATACTTGATCTAAATTTAGTCTAACAAGCTTGACTTTTATTTTGTCCCAGCTGTCCAGTTGTGGATACATTTATGGTTGCTCTACCAGTTACTGTCTTTTTGCGACAGATCCTGGGATCCAGCAAGGGAATAAACACACTGCTTTATCAAGGAGGCACTCATTCCTTTTAGCTAGTCATTCACTTTGTTCACGTCACAAATATCCCACCATTGCATCAGCACATCTTGGATTCCTTGAATGGATAGGGAGTGAAATATTTGTATTATTTTTCAAAATCGTTGGGGGATAAAACTTGTGGTAAACAATTATTTTAATTGCTTCAAAGTCAATTTTGGGTACTTACTGTATGTGTGAACTCCTTCATTTTGAACCCTCTTAAAGATGTACTTTCAGCTACATTTTGTGGAGAAAAAAACATACATGGAATACTTTTTCTTTTTTTCCCTCTCATGATAATACTTATTTTGGAAGACACTTAAACCAGTTGTGCTCAATAGTATTATCTAAGCAAAATCTGAGGTAGAAACTTAGTGTAAAGAAGCAAATCCTTCATGTTCTTTAAATAGGCCTTTCTATCCTGTATTTAACTGTTAGTACAGGACTACATTCTGCATGTGAAGATAAGCACAGCTTAGTTAAGGGACTCTGAGCACAAGAGTATGTGGCAACATAGTTGAGCATCATATACCACCACATTACTTTCCCAATCTGTTACACATGGCACAGTTCTCTGTGGATAATCTGGGGAAGCTTGAAGATTCTGCATGTTGGAATGCTGTCCCTTGGTGTAGTACCTCGTAGCAGACACGTTGTGCCAGCTACATCATAGGAAAGCATCTACAGATCTGTTTGAGAGGTGATTTTTTCTCACAAATGGAACTCTGAGGAGCTTCCTAGCTCAAATCATTGGGAAAGGAGGATTTGAAAGGGGGGAAGGAGGGTTGAGGAGAGACACCTAATAGTAACTCTTTCTTTTCTTCCACCCCCAGAAACCGATATGACTACAAACTGCATCAGTTTTTCCCTCTCTGATCAGTTTGTAGAAAAGTACATAGAGCCTGGAAATCACAACAGTGGCACGGATTTGAATCGGACTTGTAAGTGTCTTTCACTTCTGGCAGATAAACAAGTAGAATTTTAAAAAGTAGTTTCTCAAATTCAGTCACTAGTGAGGAAAGCTTCTGTCTTGGTCTTGCTCACCATTTATTTTTTTTACAGTAGCATAGGCAGTAGGTCAAAGTTTAAAAGGAAGATATAGATGTGTTAGCAAGGGTTTTGTCTATGAATGCAGTACAGGGATTTGTAAGTTAGCAAATTAAGTTCCTTCTATTTCAATGGAATCTTTGGGCCTTTTTGGCTATGAATCTAGAATGTCTGATGAAGCAGAAACAGCAGGGTAGAAGGGAATGTAAGATGGTGGGAGAAGATCTGTTTCCAGCACGTCTTCAGCAAACTTGACTTGTGTGTTTCTTTCACATGCAGATCTCTGGCGATTGCAGTTTCTCCTGCCCTTTGTCAGCATCGGCCTCATGTGCTTTGGGGCTCTGATTGGGCTCTGTGCCTGTGCCTGTCGCAGCCTTTACCCGGCCATTGCCACTGGAGTCCTGCATTTCCTAGCAGGTGAGTGTCCTGCCACCCTCCTCCAGAAGCTGAGAGTACCCCCTGGAGCACTCCCTCCACGGGTGAGCTCACTGTGCTTTGCTGCTTCCCTCCCCAGGACTGTGTACGCTGGGCCTCATTGGCTGCTACGTAGCTGGGATTGAGCTGCTCCATAGGAAGCTGCCTCTGCCGGAGGATGTGAGGGGTGAATTCGGCTGGTCCTTCTGCCTCGCCTGTGTGTCGGCACCTCTGCAGTTCATGGCAGCTGCCCTTTTCATCTGGGCAGCTCGAACCAACAGGAAGGAATTCACCCTCCTCAAAGCCTACCGTGTGGCATGAGTGCTGCTGCTGCCGTCTGGGCTTTCCATGTTAGAGCCTCTTCTCCCCCAGCCCTTACTACTTTTTTCTTTAAGTCAGGATTTTATCATGTACTGCATGCTTCTTGCCAGTCAAGAGAGTTTAGCCTGCAGGCCCTGAAGACAGAGACCTCTCGGCTAAATGACCAAACCCTGCCAGAAGTCTGCAGAACTTGAACAGGTTTTTTAATTGGGTTTTTTTAAGAATTGTTGTTATTTTTTAAGCTACGTTTGGTTGTTGACAGTTCCCCTTAGTTAGGTGCCCCTTCCTAATTTTATTACCCCGTCAGCCTGGAGGAAATAGAAGTGGTGTTGTGAGGTAGAAGAGAGATAGGAAAAGGTGCAGGTACGCAAGAATGGGAACCTCAGTGCACAAATAATACATAATCAGGAGCTGTCCGCCGTGTGACTGAAGCAGGCAGTACCTACAGGGAGCACCCGAGAGACATGAGGGAATTCAGAAACCTCTGTTATGGAAATCCTGTAGCTAAAGCAGCCTGTAGCTCAGCTCTGGGTCTCCTATCATCACTGGTGTGTTGCGTTTTGTGGCGTCTGGCAGAACTTCTGGAGGCAGAGCAGGCAGCTGTGGCAGTGCCTGTACAGCACACCCTCCTGAATGCACACTCTGCACTCGCTTCTGCCACGGAGTGGGATAAGATGGCACTCATGGAGCTCTGTCCTGCTGCAGCTCCACTGCTTCCAGGACCCAGGCTAGTTTGGTATCTGCACTACATGTGATTGTGCACTCTAATCTTAATTTGTGGTGCTTTTGCTTGATGTGGAATAAGGCTTTCTTTCTCTCTTGTTGAAAATGACTTCCTCACAAGTTTGTTGGTTTTAATTTGGTTTAGTGTATGTGTGTATATGTACATATATAAACTTAACTTTTTTTAAACCTCACCTGTTTATCCTATGTATCACCACAGGGTTTTTTTAAAAGGTGCTGCTCTTTCCCCATCTTGTTTAAATTAAATAATAATAATAAAGACTCAGAAATTTTCAGCATTGCATGAATCTGATGGGAGGGTGAGGGAATGATCTAGAGTGGATTTTACTTGGGGAAAGAAGAACCAGTGTCTAGATCATTCTCTTGTTTTCATGGAAATGTCACCAGAAACAATGATGTTAGATTGGATTTTTTTAAATTAAATTCTTGAGCTCCTGCTAACTTTAAATTTTCTCCTGCTCATCATTGGTGGTCACAACACCCCATAATTTCTAAGTAGTTCAAAAATGTTATATTAGTTCTAAATCACTGCAACTCTAGCCAGACTGGGTGACATGTCATATCTAGAAAACAATGTTCTAAGACTAAACTGTTTAATTCTGAGGCCTTAACTCACCTTGTTTCCTTACTCCATGCTGAATAAAAGAAGTATGCCTTAGGAGAAATAATTCCTGGCAAAGCGAGTGATGGCAGGGATTCTGTGGGACGCTGGTGATGAGATGACACAGGAATAGGCATTTTTATTTCATGGCTGTTTTTCTATTGTGCCGTTTTGCTTTTTGTTTTTCCCTATTAGGTGTTTCTACCCAAACCATGTTTGCTGGGTCAGCAAACAGCCCTAGTCATGATTTCCCTGAAGATCGGGTATAACTGCTTGTGTAATTTCTTTTATTTTTTTTTCTCAAATGTTTGAGAAATTATTAATTAATATAATTGAGAAATTATTATCATCGTTGGAGCCTTTACGAAGTAAAACAAAGATGATGATGAAAGCCAGAGTCACTGAAAAAGCAGTGGCAGGCCATTCAAGATAATCCTCTTTCTCCTGCTGTTGAGTAATTTTTTACTTTTCTTCCTTAAACAGCCTGTTTCCTTCCCTACAATGTCTGGGCCAGTTGTAACCTTGTGAGAGGGGGTGTGGTACTTTTACGCAGTATCTGAGAGTAAATGAAAATCTGTGCTGCCTGATCTGTACTGATAGGGTGCTTTTTCAGAGTAATTGTCCTGACTTAGATAAGGCCTAACTGCTCAGCTGGTCATGTTCCTCATTTGCTAAAATTACTAGGGCACGCAAGCCTCAGCTTGGGTCAAAAGGACTGAAGTTGCTATTCTGCAGTTTGAGAGAAAACACTGCTGCAGATTTTATCTAGTACAATTTGTGGGGGTTTTTTCTCTTCTTTTTTTCAGGAGCTGGCAGAATAATTGTATTGTGTGATTTTAATCTGAGCAATGGAAATCCCGTGCCCTCACTCTCTCCTCTTGTATGGGACACTTATTTTTCTGAAGTGTAAATCTCACTTTTCGAATGTTGACTTTCTTGCTTCCAAAAGAAGAAATGTTACAGGGGGAAAAGGGAATGTTAGAGGTGCTGTCAGTCCTTTCTTTATCATTTTAAATACCAGCAAAACCAAGATTGCCTTAGACAGATGTTTCTGGTTTTCTCTCCCCAGACATAAAGAGGCTTTAATTGAGCCTCGATTTGGACCATTTTAACTGAGGGCCACCTTTCAGATTTGGTGGGGGTTTTTTTCAGTTTTGCCCTTGTGTAAAGATTTCTTCATCAGAGTCGGTCTTGGTGAGAGGCAAATGTCACCCAGAAAGAGGGCTGGCCTTCTCTGGAGTGGTGGATCTGCATATCACTGTCATGCTTTGTAAATGTTTGTTTTGCTCAAGGTGAGCAGAAGGGAGCAAGAAGAGTTCCTGGGCTGCTGGCTTGGGTCCAGTGAATGGCATTGGAGGACAGAACAACGGAGGAGATACTGAGGATGGAGTAATTCTGTAAAAGAGGTGATTAATAAGCACACTAACTAACAAATAATGAGAGACCGAGAGTGACACAGGCTCTTCACACTGATGCCTTGTTCAGAGGCTGCACTCGAGAGGAACTTGTGGCGTGTGTGTATGTTTGTGGTCACATCCCTGTGTGCAAGGGCAGACACCCTTGCTCAAAAAAGCAAGAATTGCTTCAGCTCGGGAGGATAAAAGGCTGTATTTGTATTCCTCAGTATTTTGTGGTCTGGCCATGGAATATGTTTGCTGATACTGGTTCAGTGCTGAAGGTAGGGATGGGGCAGATACAGTCACATGAAAACGGGTGAGAAAAGGGCTGTTGTGTGTCTGTGTGCACAGGGAAAATGGCACACACCTCTAACACTATTGTATGGGCTGGTGAAAGTGAGAAGAAGGGATATCAAAGGAAAAGGAGAAACAAGGGGAGGAATCTGGACTGGGTGTGAGAACTCAGGACTCCTGGCACTACATGGGAGCAAGCTCCCAGGACTCCAGCATCAATTCCCTCATGGTATTGAGTAACCAGGGCAGCTAAGGCTGGCTGCTGCTCCTGCACCACTCACAGCTCCATCACAGTGGTGGCTTAAGTTGGCTGATTGTCCTCTTGTGCTTATGAGAAGCTCCTGAAGGTTCTGTCCCCCAAATCTGAGGTCAGCAAGCTGCATTTCAAACATGCTGCTGTATGACACTGTTTCTTCCTCACAGGCTTGGGTTTGTTTTCCTGCTGACTCAGACCTCTGGGGAAGCAGGACTAGGAGAAAGTTTCACAGATCAATAAAGTTTTTAGTCTAGGTAGCAGCCTCTTTTTTTTTTTTTTTTTTTTTCCTTCAAATGGATGTTTTCCCCATTCTCTCTCCATGCACCTGCAGTTCTGAGAAGGGACTGATCAATGAAGCTGCAAAGAAGGGGATTATTACTGTGTCTGTAAGGACAGCTCCTGCTGGTATTAGAGATGGCTGAAAACAGAATAGTCAATCCCAATAAAAAGCAGTATAGAGCAGACACAAAATACTGGTTTATTGTGTAAAGGGGACAGTTTGCCACGTACAAAAGTACTGATATATTTTGAGTGCAAGTGGTAGGAGAGTCCTGGATGACCCAAGAGGCCACCTAAATCTTGTCATGCCAAAAACTATGTATTTTGATGTGGTTTTCCTTCTGGATCATGCTGGCCAGGTGATCCTTTCCTCAAAGAAGGTCTGTTGCAGTCTTTTTGCTATGGTGATAATGAATGCCTCCTCTCTCCTCATCTAAAATGCTCTGAAGTATTTTTTTTGGGAAAGGTGTTTGGATTTTGTTTTTTTTGTTTTGGTTTGTTCTGATTTTTGCCAATTAGGGCTGGCACCAAGTTATGTACCAGATTGCAGTCAATCTCTTGCAGTGTTGTTCTGGGATTCAAGGTAATGACTTCTGAAAAGCTCTTTCCCACTCTCTAGCATTGTGTGTACTCAGCCAGCACCTGTTATTGAAAGGAAAATTCTGAAATGTCAGCAGCTTGTTATCATTACATCTCAGACTGACTATCCACCTCCACTTGTGTGTATTTCCTGCTTGAGTGGATTGTGTGTCTCAACAGAGAGGATAACATCTTGAAGCTGCTTTTTTCTCATTTCCTCAGGAATAGCTAGAGTTTGTGCTATAGAACTTTATAAACTGGTTTCGAATAGGAAAGGAGCAAAAGTTTGCATGTTTGCTGTTAACTTTTCTATTGCTGTAGAATATTGGCCTATGTTTTTAAACCATGGCTGTCAGGACTACAGAGTGCCAGATGAAGCCTTTGTTCAGGTCCTGGTTCAGATACATGGCAGTGGAAGATAGTCCGTAACTGGAAGATTGCATAGGTGTCTGGATATGGCAATAACAGCCATATGCAAAATGAACACTTAACAAGCACTTGTCTGCCTAATGAGACATGCCAAGCCATATACAAACCAATGAGCACTGAAAAAAACTTGAAAGTAATAATATATTCCACTCCCTTGTCTCCTCCTTCCTTCTAAATTTACCCCTTTTAAATATAGCCATAGGAACAGTGTTTTATTTATTCCTTGGGTTAGAGCCATGAGTGTCAGATGTCTCTGCTCCATGCTCTCTGTGTGCAGACAAGGGTAAAGATGATGGTTGATTTTTGTAGAGGATCCAAGCATCTCTCTAGCTTTGGGTTTCTTGAGGTGAAGATTGGAAATCTTCAAGAAAGCTAGAACCTTTTGTTTAATGAGTATTATTGCTTAATCAGAATCTGCTTTTAAAAAGTTGGGATTTTGTTTTAATAGTCTTTTTTTTTGCCCACCTTTCTCATGTCTTTCATGTGCATCTTTTAAAGTGTCTCTTACATGAAGATGTTTTAGAGTATGATATTTTTTATATATTTCTGCCCCTGGAAGCTCAGCCATGGGGAGTTGCATTGGCCATGTTAGTATTGAGTGTCCTTTGCTCCATGTCAGGCGAGTGTGATGAGAGCCTGTCCTAGCAGTGTCCAACCACCATGTGCCATCAGTATTAGTACTCTTGGACTGAGCTACAGAGTCAGCACTGCAGTGAATTAGGGGGTTTTTTCATCCTTTGGGGCCAAGTACAGCTTGCACCTTTAGGTGACTTGATTATTTTGGAGATTTCTCTACAGAGCCAGGTAGCTGACACTGTTGGCTAAGTGACCATGACAATACCTTTTTACATTAAGTGGTTTCCATGTGAATTCCCTGAGAACCTTTCTCATTTTCAGAGGATTTGCCTGTGACAAACGTGTAAGAGCACCAGAGGTGGCCACCTGCAGTGTTTACACTAATGTTGATTTCATTGTTGATTGACTCCACCGGTTGAGCACCAAGTTGGTGCGTTTTGGAGCACTGGCTGGGTGAGAGCAGGAGTGTGCTGGACTGGCAGTGCAGAGTGGGTGCTGATTTTCTGTGGTACCTCAGCTCAGCCAGAGCCTTCCTGCATGCTGGTGATTTAGATAGCCGATGCTGGAGAACTGGTTCCACAGCCTTTCCAAATCCTTCCTGGGTCTCAGCCCTGCACTGGACTGTCCCTTACCCACTGCTAATTCCCTAATTTAAACAAATTGCTTGTGTGGGTGATTCTGTGGTCCCAGTGACTTTACTCAAGTCATTTCTCCAGCCCTCATAAAATTGCTTTGATTAAGAAAGGGGTGGGGTTCTTCCCCACAAATCATGTCTGCTTTCTGAATGCTTTCTGGGGCCATAGCAGCAGTTTTGTTTGCAAACAGATCTCTTTTGTTTTGTGCTGAAGTGACCCATTCAACCAGCTAGCTTTGATTTGCATTTTGATGTTTACTTCCACACAAAACAACAGCAGCAGTGGTGTAAAACCACGATGTCTGCCCAGTGCTGGGACTGCTCCAGTTCACTAAAGGTCTTGGAGTTCTGGGGAGTGGTTACCCATCCACAGATGATGAGGATGTCACAAGCAGTGTCAGTAGCAGGATGCTGCTGGCAGGGGCACCCCAGTGTCCCAGAACTGGGAGATGAGGCAGGAGAAGCTGTTGAGCTGGCTCAGGCTGCAGCGGGAAGTGAGCAGCCCTGGAGAGTGCATCCCAGGTTCTGGGGCAGCTTCACCATTCTGCTGGAGCCACTGCAGAGCTGCCCAGGAACAGCACTGGGACAGCTGTATCAGTGGTGTAAGAGAGGGACAGCATGGATCACACTCTGGGATTTCCCCTGCATGCCCACCGGGGGTTAAAGGGGAGGCGGGAGCAGCCAGGGCTGTCCTCTGCCGGGAGCACAAGGAAGTGTGCAGCACTGCGGGGAGAGGAAGCCAAACCTGTTCTGCAGCAGATAAGTGTGCTTTACCTTCAGCCGCCTTTGTGAGCTGTCTGGAGTGGCATCATCCAGGTGGCAAACTGGTTACTCCCATTCTGTGTCTCCTTGCTTCCTTCTCCCAGCTCCTGAATCTCCCCTCACTGATTCTCCCCTCTCTGTTCTCTCTTTCACCACAATAAATGAACTAGCTACTCACTTCAGAGGCACTTTGGGCCATCCCTGGAGGACCTTAAATCTGCCCACATCCCCATTCCACACCCAGCTGGGTGCATTTGGAAGCCTAAAACCAGCTAATTGGAAATGGGAGGCAGAGGGACATGTTAGGGCATGCAACTACAGCCACGGGCACTCAATTTAACATGGCTGGATGTGTTGGCTCTGCTCTGCCAGGTGCTCAGTTTACACTTTAAACTCTTTGCATCCAGTGTTTACACAGTGAGAAATAAGAGCTTAATTTGCAGTAAAATATTTGCAGTGTACAGTCTGGGCTCTCTGCTTCTGTTACACTCTCCGCCCTGGGTCATCTTCACCCCAGGAGATGCCAGCAGGGAGCCGACAGCTTCTTGATCCATGGACATTGTTGGTGTTCAACAGACTGTCAAGGAAATGGAGATCAACTGATGGAGCACTAGAGAAAACTGCCATGGTAGTGTCATACACAATGCAAAGATTCTGGTCTACAGATAAAGACGGTACGTGGGGAATTTTTTTTCCCATTTTTCAGAGGCTGTAGTGTATGTTTAGCTTGGGTTTTTCCTCTATTGCCGGTAATTTTTAGATTAACTGGTAGGGTTTCTAGAAATTATGGGAGTCACCTTTGTCTTCTTACTGGAAAGGAGTATTTTCAACAAAGATGTCACAGATTTCAAGTTCCCCAATTTAATGAAAAAATTTGAGGGTTAGCTGAAGCCGTGAAAAGTAAGTGGACAAAGAAAGTCACTGAAAATGGAGATTCAGAAAGCTGAATTTCAGACAAGGATAATGTTTTCTGTAGGTTTCCTATTCTGGGGCATAGTGAATTGGAATATGCATAAAAGATGCAGGAAATAATTGTTCTTCACTTGGCCACACTGAGCCTTAACTGGTGTTGTGTGTTGAAGCTGTAAATAGCTAGGGGTATCCCAAGAGGAGTGAATAGCACCTCTAGAACTTTTAGAAACCATAACCTACAAGATAGGGAGCAATGGAGCCATTATGGAGAAGGAAGGACTTTTTGCGTGGGCCAGGTGACATTTTTTACAAAGGAAATTAATACAGACAATTGCTGGTAGTTGTCCACATCCACTGGTGAGAGGACAGGAGGTAACCAGCTCAGTCTGTAGTAAAGGAGCACCATGCTGATGGACAGGAAAAAAAAAAATCTCAGTCTCGGTGTGCTTGGTTCTGGCTAGATGATTATTTGTCCTTTCAGCCCTACATTGTTCCTCATCCAAGCCATCTTCAGGAACATGGGTCATCTACCCAAGAGCTCATCTACTGATGAGACCCAGTTTCTGAGGGACTTCCTTTATTCTGTCACAAAATTATTTGTGAAATACAAATACCAAAACCGCTAATTGAACATGGACCCTCAAATGAGTGTTGTGAAATTTGGTGAAGATTCAATTACTTATTTTACCTGAGACACTGTCTCAAGATGTATTCCAAAAAGTCACTTATATAGGTGTTTCCTAAAATCTTTGTTTGTTGTATTTGTTTGAGATGTGTTTAGTTTGGGGCTTATTTAATCTAGTTTCTCAGTGAGACAAACCTGAGGAAACTATGATGTCTATGTATTTATGATTGTTGTCCTTCCTTCCCCTTTAGAATTTGTTAGCCAGTTCAAGCCAGAGATACTGAAATACTGGTTCTGTTTCTTGTAAAGGAAACTCATGGAGGACAGGGACACTGTTGGTGCCTCTATTGAAGGTGGCATTGCCACCTGAGTGCTTACTAAGATGTTCTAAGCAGAATAATCCTTTGTCTAGATGATGGTTCATGGTCATCTTACCCTTCTTTTTTAATCACTGATGTCACTGTTATACGATGAATGAGAGGTATTAGGTATCTAGATTTCTTTTGGTGATTTTGCAAAACGTGAAAGAAATGCACTGAGGTTTGCTCTCCTGGATTTAGGACAAACAAAAGACTAGCCTTGAAATCCTGCAGGCATTTGAGTGATGCCATGCAGATCTGGTCTGTAAAATTCACTGATCCATAAATGATACATAAATGTTTAGAGGCTTGGTGCGGCATTCTAAGAAAGTCTGTCATTTGGTGTAATGAAGAAGCTCTCTTTGACTCTAGATACTCATCATCATATGTACATCACCATATTCTTGTCCCATTTATGGCATTTCCTGTAGGGCTGAAATGAGACCACACATATTATTTGTAGCCCAGAACTGCTGTCTCTTAGGCATTGCGGGAGTAGAGAGTTACATGAAAAATTTGTCATAAATAGCAGAATAAGGGCAGATGTTTGATATGCAGTGAGATGTCTTTTTGATGTTTGTTATGCTGAGTCAGGCTGAAAGTGATCAAAGGAAAGCATCAGAAATTAGAGGTGATAGAGAACTAGACTAAAGCAAAATTTGGAAAATAAGTCTGAACTGTAAATAATAAAGCTGATGTTCCTTCTGGCCTTGTAGGAAAGCAGACAGCTTCATATTAGTGACACAGTCATATCTGTTCTGAGATAGTATTCTTCTTGAGCTTGGTCATACTGAAGTACTCATCAGCAGTTTCCCCACATACTTCTTTGTAATTTACCTCTGAAAATTACGTTTTTTAAGCAAGATTTCTTTGTTACAGATTTCTCTTCCTTGTCACAGATTTCTAAGACAATTCTCTTTCAAATAGGAAATAACTTGTTTCTCATCATACTGTTCTTCTAATGAGATTCTGCTCTATCTGAAGTCAGTATGTGCTTCATTCTTGAGCTCCCCTGTGTTCTCTGTGTCTTTATTATTTAATGAAAATTCTTTCTAATGTGTGACTGAATTCTCTCAGATGAGTCCTTTGAACTGTTTCCAGCTCTGTTATCAAAAGCTGCACAAATCTTCTCATAGTGACAAAATTTAACAAACAAGAGGAAAACATTAAAATCATGAGCAGGTAAGCCCATGGAGAGAAGAGCTGGTCTAACTGGAAATAATCAAATTTGAAGCAAGTTTCTAGCATCTCAATGCCACAAAGCATCGGGCACTTTAGGTCTGTGATGCTGATGTAATAGGTCACGTATTCAAAACTTGGAAGGAAATGCTGTGAGTTCAATTCTGGTATAACTGGATCACACACTTATATATAATTTTAATATTTTAGTGTTAGATGTTAATTTTGTTACAATATATTGCCCTATATTTTATAGAAAAAGTAAAGAGAGGCTTTGGGACTTTGTTGCTTGCCTAGACTCTGTGGTATAGGGAATTTGTTTTGAAACCGTGTTGTGGTTTTCAGCTCATGGGGTTTGCTTTGCTTTGAGGTTTTCTTTGTTTTTGAGGCAAAGAAAATCTTAGTAAGAGAACTGTCTCCCCAGACATCACTGCATCAACACATTTAATCTCTAGGATTATGCTGCTTTGCAGATTGTCAGACTGCTTCAAGGCTGACAAATTTACCTTGTCTGAGGCATTATCCTAAGAAGACTTACAAAAATATTAGGTGAAGGGAAAGTGTCAGCCAGTTGAACATTTCCAATCCCTACTTTTTCACAAAGCCTGTTAATATCCAGTTAAAGCTCTGTATGATGGTACAGAGACAAGTGAGCAAATAGCACAATGGAGTCCTGAGTATACAAGTTGAAGTAAACACACAAGTACACAATTACAGCTGTGAGCAAAATATCAGTTTTGGCACTTCTCACCACATGTAGGTAGCAAAAAATGCAAATTCAGAAATCTTCTTTTACTAGCCAAGTACAATAATTGTAGCCAGAAAAGGTCTGCAGAGAAGAAAAGAAAAAAAATCTTTTCTTTCAAAGAAAATAGGATGTGACTCAGAAAACAATATTTTGGTCATATCTGGCATTAACATGAGCTGATAAGCAAAAATTAATTCAGCAGTAGTCTCAGAAAAAATACTCTCTGTATGAACAGTAAACAAAGCACCAAACACATAATTTGGCAGTGGCTGGAATGTGTGAAGACGTGCTCAGCGCTGTGCAAGAGAGGATAGCAAACTTGCCAAGCCAAATTTAAACTAAACAGTGGCCTAACTATCGCTCTGCCAGGGAAAGTCAAACTGCAATGCCAAGCAAAATATAAAGGTTAAAATATCAGGGAATATAGTGATTACTGAGAAAAATGTTTTGATTGATGGATGTATATATTTACAGTTAAGCTTGCTAAACAAGTGGCAAGTGATGCCCTCAGTAGATCTACAGACAAAACAATTGCTAGTGGAAGAGCATGCATGTGATTTTGGCTTTTCTCTAGCAAAACTGCAGAAAAATTTAATGTTTTGGAAACAAAACAACATCTTCTGGATAAGTTACTCCAAGAATTAGACTACTTGTGTCACTCAGTCCAGCAGAGCTTGATGGAGTTCTGTTTGAAGAAAAAAACCCTACAACGAGCTGTATTTCTAAAGTAATAGAAGAAATTGGCAAATAGGCAGAATCCTTGTACTGGAGTACATAAAGCCAAGGAACCAACTGACCCATGAGCCTTGCCCCAATCCCTGGCAAGGTAATGGAGCGCCTCACTCTGGAGACACCTCTATTCACATGGATGAGAAGAAGAAGATCAGGAGTAGTCAGCATGGATTTGCTAAAGGTAAATCATGCTTGACCAACCTGATTGTGTTCTGCAATGAAGCAATCACCTGGGTGGATGAGGGGGCAGCAGTGGATATTGTCCCCCTTGACTTCAGCAAGGTATCTGATGCTGTCTCTCACAGCATCCTCACAGGCAAACTCAGGAAGTGTGGACTGGATGAGGGCACAGTGAGGTGGATTGAGAACTGGCTGAACAGCAGGTCCCGGAGCGTCGTAATCAGTGGCACAGAGTCGAATTGGAGGTCACTGGTGGTGTCCCCCAAGGTTCAATTCTGGGCCTAGTATTGTTTAACTTCTCCATCAACTTGGGTGAAGGGGCAGAGGCCTCCTCAGCAAGTTCACTGATGACACAAAGCTGGGAGGAGTGGCCAGGACCCCAGAGGGCTGTGCAGACCTCAACAGGTTGGAAAGACGGGCAGAAAGTCCCCAAAAAAATTCCCATGTCTGGAGCTCTTGTCATTCTGTAATACACTACCTGCCCAGCAGAGGAATTTGAGAACCAAAAAAAAAAATCTGTATGCTCAATCCAACAGAAGTAGGAGTAAATATCAGTGGAGTTGCCTCTGAGCTAATTTCCAGGCAGAAGCCAGAGAGAAACTGTGAGTAGGTAAAGAAGTGGAGCAAGCTTTACCAGTCTTCACACTCCTTTTACCTGGAGAAAAGAGAAGCTTCATCTTCTCCTATGTCCCAAACTATCACTATGGATTGAGTATCCATATTGGCTTATGAAGATCCTGAAACCTTCAATAAGTCAGAAAGTTCAGGAGCTGATTGCAACATATATCAGAGCTGTTCAGAATGACAAGAATGCCTTCAGGCAGAGATGGATGCTGCTTGCTGTGCAAACATGACAGTGATAGAGATCGGGGACTTGATGTCCAGTGAGATATACATGGATAGGAACAAGATGCAAAAAGAGACAAAATACACAAGTTCCAAACATACAATGGAGCAAAGTGGGATGGGTGAGTGTCTAGACTGTGAGAAAATGCACTGAAGTAGAACACAACCGTTTTAACTAGGGCTATCCGGAGCTGACCTACTCTTTACTGCCCAGCCTAGAAGGTCACACACCCTACATTAATTTACCCAGTTTATCATCGCAGATCTTTTTTCTGCTAACTATTCAAACATTCTTGTTGCAGGCAGTTTCTTGGTGTGCTGGGAACTGGGAGAACTCCTGAACTCCCAAGTGATGACTGGCATCCCTGAAGTGATAAGACATTTCATCAGGCACAGCCTGTTATCTCATTCCACCACCTCACAACCAACAGCATTCTAATCATACATTAGCACTTAAAAATATAAATACACTGTGTCCTTCAGTGCAGTCTTAAATTTTCTGTAAGCACTATGTCTGGTATGAGAAACAGGCAAGAGAGCAAGGCAAAGGTTGAATATGTCCTATACTTGTAAGCAAAAGACTACGTGAAGTCATAATCAAAATGCCTCACCTGGATTATTTGCTGAATATAAGAGGCAGCTTTACTGAGAATTGAGGAGATCTCTGTGAGGCTGGGGGCTTCCTGTGTTGGCAGTTCCTTGCTGCATCTCAAGGCACAAGGCACTAAGTTCTCCAGCATTCAGAGCACAGCAGCATCCAGCCCTCACCAAACCTGTCCCTGGGTGCAAAGGTAGGGGCCTGGATCCGATAAACCCTTGTCATGTAAGGCAGGAGAGGACTGGCTCTGGGACTGCAAACGTGGTCATTTACCTGCTCCAAGCACAAAGGCTGAAGAGGAGATGTCATACAGGCAGCATGCCCTCAGCTAGGGGCTGGCCAGACAGGAAAAAACCACAAACCCACTACGTGACCACAGTGACCAGCCCAGAGCATGGTGTACCAGCGGAACAAATTGCAGAGCTGTCTCCTCTCTTCTTTCTGAAGGGTGGAGCTCTTTTCACTGTCCTGATGATTTTCCTTTGTCTTTTTTCTTCCCCAAAACCTTTCAATATACCCAATGTGGAACTCAGGAAACAACAATTTCCACAGCAGCAGAGGTGATGAGTCATGTAACAAAACAAGGTAGCAGTAGTGAATGTGAGTGTTGGTGCAGACGTGTATATATCTATAGAAAGAGAGAGGTTTTGAAGGGCCTGTGGAAGGATATCCACTGGATGAAGTACAGTATTTGAACTTGGGCTTGATAATTCAGACTGTGATTGTGGAAATAGTGAAGAGGAGTTTCTAGGGTACTTTGATCAACATAAGCTTAATTGTGTGTCTCCATGTAGATTAACAAAACCCTGGTCTGCTGAACTGCAGAGGGATTCCAGGAATGCTTAAAAGCTTGCTGTCATGGTTTCACTTGCCATATGCAGCACTGGTTGACGTCAAGAAAAGAGAGCAGCTAAACCTTTGCTCTCCAGTGTTTCTTCTAGTAAGTGTGTAGCAGTAACTTTGAGCTCACAGCCAGCCTTCAGAAGGGCTACAGGAAAGCTGATAGAGAATCATCATCGCAGTATCTTCAGGGGATGATTTCACATTTCCTGTAGGAGTAGCAACACCACCTAAAATTTAGCCAATTATTGGCTTTCTCTTTATATAATCAGATATCAAACATAGGAGACATTAGTCTGTACACTTGATGCATCCTAATTTAGCAATCTGAATAAGGGAGCGGAGGTAGTGTAACATACATCCTTTTTTCTTCAGGAAGTCTCTGATTGCTCTGCCTCTTAAAAGTGGACAGTTCAGAGCTCCCAAGTGCTCCCTGATGTAAATAGGACCAACTGCTGTTATGAATGGAAGCCTTCAATAAATAAGCACAGCACTTTTCTATGTCTGTCGCTACCTGAGGCTGGAAATAGTTACCAACGTGAGTCTCCAAGCTATTTATGACATTGTAGGTGAAAGTGGTAGGTTGAGACAAAAGGTGGAAGGAGAGAGGTGTGAGATGGCAAGTGGAGAAGCAGGAAAACTTTTAGCAATTGAAAAAAAGGAAAGTGAAGCCTGAACAGCAGGCAAATGAGAATCTAAAGCAGACAGTGCACAGCAGACTACATAGGTAGGCAGCACTGGAATACACTGGCACAGCTGAGTGAGGATGGTGGTCTACAGTTGTTAGGGTTGAGATGTACTTGCAAAGGTGGAATAAGAATTTTATGTGCTGCGTTTTATTACACCTTCCCCACCCAGGCCATCCCTTCCTCTGTCTCCCAGGTGGATCTATGAGCACACCTTTGTTTACAATAACTTTACAACCAGAAAAGAAAAAAAAGTACAATTCTGCTCTGTTGAGAACTGCCCATGAATTTAAACAACAGACTTCAAAACACTGACACATCAAACCAAGTATTTTAGAGGGCTTCCGAGTCTGGATTAGTATCATGAATCTTGGTGTCATTGGTATGAATTCGTGTCATGGGTTTTTCAGTTTTGTCTCTAACAGGGTTTCCTGTTAAATGAGCACAAACATTTATGTTAGCTGTTCTTTTTCAGAGTACTCGGAGGCATTCCAGGAACTTGTCTTGGATACCAGACTCTATGTTCATGTCCGTGTGTGGGTGTTCCCTGGTCTCCTGTTGGGTGAAGCAGCCAAATCTCCTGGTGGATCTCACAGGCTAAAGCAGCTTGAGGGGGTGTCAGTATTGAGAGAAGACATCTTTATTCAGCCTGTACCCATTTACTTTATCTTTTAAGTGGGAAATGTCACCAGGGCTCTAAAATGAAAGCCAGTTGTCTCAGGGTGCTCAGCTGATCATGTATGCCTGGCTTTTGCTCTGGGCAAAACTCAGTGTGGTTCCAAGGAGGTGCACTTGTCCCTGGTTTGTATCGACAGCAATGTCCCCAGGTGGTGATGGCAGCAGGTTCCGCACTGCCAGGGCATGCTGTGTTTCTGATTCCTGGCTATCTATGGTCAAGGGACACTGACTGCAGTTTTGCAATCCTTTTTGGATTCATGGCCCCCTTGCCCTGACAGATGCAGTAGGTCATGTGAGTTCCACCAAAGCCCAACAGTTCCTGGAGGACACAAGAACCTCTCTGCTCCTGAGCGAGCCTATCTCTCAGGCAGCAGGATGGCTGCTTGCTCTACAGCAGAAGGGCAGAACAAACAAGGAAATGGGCGCTTCTGAAGGCCTCAGCATAAGAGAGTGTCACTAACACTTGGGAGAAGAAGGCTGGGAAAGTCTTGATGTTCCCAGTGACAACAGAAGGCGGCAGCTGGGGCCTGTCACCACCTGCAGCGACTGCACAACAATGGGACACCTGTACCCCGTCTCTCTTCTGTGGATTGCATCTCCTCTCTCCATGGCTTGTGGAAGGAATGTGTGAAGGGATGCAGCTCTGGGTTTCGTGTGAAATGGACGGAGCTTGCGTGGTTACGGATCCTCACGAGGGCTGGATGGAGGCAGCCGTGAGGGTGGCAAGGCAGCCTGCTGGCATGGTGTAGCTCTTCTCTAGCACACGGCCCTCAGTGTTTACTCCACATTCAGCAGTGCTAACAAGGAAGAAGCTGCTGCTCCCTCAGCATATCACATTACTCCCCTGCTTCAATTCCCCATCATTTCCTGACTCCTGCCTTCCCTCCAGCAGCGTTACACATGCAGACCATGAGGTCCACTCCTTCATGAGAGCAGTGCAAGAAAGTGTGCAGGAGGGGAACGACAGATGTAGAAATGACTTCAGAGGGGAAGGTCCCCCACAGTCAGCTCAGGAGGCAGTGCCTTCGGTGCTGGGAGAAAACTGTGACAGTGAGAGCTTGAGAGAGGTGGCCTTTCGCCTTTAGCACCTGAGGAGCGAGGGGTGTGACAAAAGCAGGCACTCACTTTGAGAGGGTGCTGCAGGCTAGAGCCATCCAGCTTGACTATTCAGAAATGCCACCATCAAGATAAGACCAACACACAGCAGCAGTGAAACTCAAGGAGATGCATACCAGACACCCTCAAACCAGGAGCCACTTTTAGAACTCCTTTTGGGGCTGACTTAAAAACTGGAAATAGTAGTAGTAGTAGTAATAATAATAATAATAACATTGTCTTTCCTCATTAAAGACTGACTGGGCTTTATCAGCAGTAAAATATGTTCAGGCCTTCCATGCAAGACAATATTAAGCAAGACTGTTTACTTATTATATTACTGTGTTAACTCTGTAACTGGTTATGTCACCAGAAATCATGTGGCAGTCTTAGATTTACTTTTCTACCTCCAGATGGGTAATATGGAGTTTGCTTCTCCTTAGAATTGATTTTCTCTTCTAATTCTGACTACCCAAACAGCGATTCTGTATCCTTCAGTCTCTTTAGTCCTGGTCTTTGGAGGGGCAGATCCTTTAGGGAATCTCTACTGCTCATGGTATTGCAAGAAAGCTTCCTCTTCCCCTCACAGGAAAACCCCTTGGCCAGGACAGCAAAAGCATCATTGATTCTGCTGGTGCTGAACAGAGATCTCTTCTTGAGGTTGGTGATGAGATCCACAGCAGTGGCTGGGTATTTCATTTGAGGGAGCACAGCCTCTCGGAGCTGAAGGACAGCCCACCTTCTACAAGATCTGACATCTTGAACTTAATTGGGTAAGCCTTGTTAAAACCTGTGGATTCCTTACAAATTTCTCCTCACCTTCAACTGAAGACTTTTCCCAAATATTGTTTTTCAACAACAAGCCCAAGAGTATGAATATTACCACCTCTGAGGGCCATCTGGTTTGGTAGTACACGCCAAGGGAACTGTTTTCAACAGAGCCAGTTTATCTGAAGAAACAGCCCCCCAACAGTACAGATCGATTACCCCACACAAGTGACCTGAGGCTCAAAGTAAGTTTCTTGTGCCTGCAGTTTTGGACAGACAGTAGTCCAAGTCTGAGTTTGAGGAGATGACATCCAACACTCTCACGTGCTGCCTCTTGCTACTAGTGAGAGTGGAGCTCAAACAGGTAACACGCAAAATTCACATGAATGGGTGGGATCAGAGAATTAATTTTATTTCCCTAAACAGTACTAAAAATGCCCTCATGATCCCAGTGCATTTGTCGTAACACAGTAAGAACATGATTAGCACTTAATACTATTTAATAAATATGCTGATTAACTTAGGCAACAGTAATCAGTACTTGCACAGATTAACGAACTTGACTGGTCAGTGGTGTGAAACAACCATGAGGATACGATTTATTAACTCTGTTTTGCATTTTAAGGTTGAATTTCGGCATCCCTTCCTAATAACCTGAAGAAGTCTTCTTCAAAAACTGAAGATACATTTGGCTATGAAAGGAGTCTCTACTTCTTTATCTTGTATTTGTTGCTGAATGGGGGGCAAAAAAACTAATCTGTTATTTGAGGTACTGTGAGAATGGGAAGGATAGAATTAATTTGTGATCTGAAACTTTATAATGTCTTTTTTGATCAGGTTTATAAATCAGCAAGGCTTTGAAAGAACAAGATTAAGCGTCTGTTTTCAAATCCAAATGATTCTGATAAATCCAAATCAGAGCAGATCCTTTTGGTGACAGCTGCCCCGGACTTGGGGACCCCAGGAATCCTGTAAAGAATCTGCAGAGGTTCCTCACAACTCCCTCTTGGTCCCCAGTTAAGAACTGGGCCAGCCAGGTACCTGTCAGGGCTGGGGTTTGCTCTCACAGGGCATAGTTCAGCCAGACCCCACATGTTTCTAGGCCTGCCTTTGTTGCACTTCTCACAGGCCCTGTGTCCACAGAGCCTTTGATCACAGCACATCTGTCCTCCAGCATCCTCTTTCCGCAAACTTACGTTCTTAAGGTCAAACATGCCAGCAACAGCTCACACACACAGCAGCCCTGAGCACAAACACAGGCTGGGTGGAGAATGGATGGAGAGGAGCCCTGAGGAGAAGGACCTGGGGGTGTTGGTGGACGAGAAGCTCAACACGACCCAGCAATGTGCACTGACAGCCCTGAATGCCAACTGCATCCTGGGCTGCATCCAAAGCAGCGTGGCCAGCAGGGCCAGGGAGGGGATTCTCACCCTCTGCTCCGATCTGGTGAGACCCCACATGAGCTACTGCACTCAGCTTAGGGGCCCCAGCACAAGAATGATGTGAACCTGCTGGAATGAGGTCAGGGGAAGGCCATGGAGATGATCTGAGGACGGGAGCACCCCTCCTGTGAAGACAGAGTGCTGGGGCTGTTCATCGTGGGAAAAAAAAGGCTCCAGGGAGATCTTACAGCAGCCTTCCAGTACCTAAAGGGGGCTACAAGAGAACTGGAAAAGGACTTTTTACAAGGGCTTGTAGTGACATGACACGGGGGAATGGCTTTTAAATGAAAAAGTATAGGTTTAGATTAGATACTAGGAAGAAATCCTTTACTGTGAGGGCGCTGAGACACTGGGACAGGTTTACCCAGAGATGTTATGGATGCCCCACTCATGGAAGCATTCAAGGTGAGACTGGATGGCACTTGAAGCAACCTAATTGAGTGGAAGGTGTCCCTGCCCATGGCAGGGGTTTCAAACGATTTTTAAGGTCCCTCCCAACCCAAATCGTTCTATGATTCTGTATGATTTGGCATTATGACTTGAGTAGATGAAGAATTACTGAAGGGGGTTTCCAAGGGCAGAAGTAAAAGCTTTGCAGCTCCTCCTGGGCCCCTTTGAGGCAGTGCAGAAGCCAGGGCAGGGAGCAGCTGGGTGAGTGGTGTGCTCGAGTCGTCCTCCTCCCTCTCCTGCTGCCAGCACATGGCCCATCACTGAGGTCATGGTGGGAAGGAAATTTCAGGCTGGTAATTGTAATGAGATTTATTCAGTCCTGCTCTCTCGTTTGCCATGTATCACAGGCACCCAGGATGTACTGTATCTTGAAAACTTGCCTGGCAAAGAGTGACAGCAGCTGCACTGAGGCTGGTCTCAGCAGAAGGGAGCCCCATAAACCACTTGCTGATGACCTTTGATTCGACTACCAATATGTAGCAAGCAAATATTTAAACTCATGCCGTTCAGAAGGGAAGCACAGCTTTAGCATGGGGAACTCAGGCAAGGGGTGCTGCTATGATAGTCCTGGGCTGTGCCCAAGAAGGGGCAAGCAGCCTTCTCCCCCTCCTCTTCCACTCCAGCAGAGCAGCCCACCCTGCCCATCGTGCCCACACCAGGGAAGGGGCAGACGCCCAGACCCCAACGTGTCGGGTGGCTGCTGTACCAAGGAAGGCAGGAGTTTCAAAGCTGTTTCAAGCCCAAAGACAAAATAACCGTGGCCATTCTTCCTGCCCACATTGCCTGTGACCCCACACAAGCAGAGGCTGTGTGACAGGGAGGCCACCTGTGGATCTGGCTGCCCGCTGTGGCCAGAGCCCCAAGGGGCTGGACCCAACTGCTGGTCTTCTACCGTGGCTGGCACCCGCATACTGACGAGTCTTCAAGAAATCTATTGGTGTTAGTCAGGTGCAGCAACAGGCCAAGAGGGTATTTATCCCTCAGAGTGGTGCTGAATTAGCTCTTTTGGTCAGTTTATAATTAGGTACTTGCACTTAACAGTATTCTTTCTGTTGGATTTTTATAGTTTTGTCTTTTCTTTTTTAAACATGAAAATAATCAGTCTTAAAATAAAATATTTTTTGAAAAAATACCCTGGGAAATGATCTATAAAAGGAGAAAACCCTTGCCAAGGGAATGCTACAGCAGCGAGCCCAAGCCACAGAAAGCCCGGTTGAAGGCTCCACTTTGGCGCAGCTTCTCAGAGGTTAACCAGGGTCTGTAAGCAAACAGCTTAAAGAAGGAGCCCGGCTTAGTGCCTGGGTCTTGGGCCGCCCCAGAGACTACCAGCCTAATGCCCTTCCAGCAGCCCCTCCCTCCCAAAGGCGATGCTGGGCAAACAGAGCCAGCCCTCGCCCTCTCCTCCCGCAGCCGGGAGCCTTCTGCGGGGAAGGAGCGGACCCGCGCTGGGCTCCGGGGCATCGCAGGAGAGGGTGTTTCACTGCAGACGGGCGCTGAGCCATGTGTACATAAAGCCTGGGGCAGCAGCCCGGGAGGATCGTGTAGCACGACCACACCTCGGCTCTCTCGGCAGCACGGCGAGGCACGGCCGGAGCGCCGGCAGCTGAACCCCGAGGCACCCGAGCGTGGGAGCGAGCTGCCCATGGGCCCCCGCCTGCTGCTGACACTGATGCTGCTTCAGGCAGGTGAGTACCGCCTCCCGGTCCCTCTGCCCTGCCCTGCCATGCCTCCCCCTGCCCAGGGACAGCCTCTCCCCTTGCCACCAGCTCCGCGTGCTTCGTGGCGGGACCTCCGTGTGGTTTGGGCAAGTGGGGGGAAAAAGTGGCACTAGACAATCCTCAACTTTACAGTGCGGGACTGTGTAAGTGAGCTGCCTGCCTGCCTCACTTCCCCGCCCCGGCTAGGGTTTGCATAAACTGTACAAACACAGGTCTTTTTCTTTTTTAATAGTTTTCTGCTACAGAGTCGTTAGTGTCCGTGTTTCATAGAAATACCTTCTTTTTATACCAGTGGCCACGGAGTGAGCAGTTTTCAACGCATCTGAATTTAAAATAATTTTTAAAAGTTCTGTTTATAAAAGCCATAAATGACTGCTAACGTAAAGCCCCTACACACAGAGGCAACAAAACACTAAACTGGCACGTCTGAGGTTATACCTGCAGTGGAGTTTTAAAAGAAAAGAACGACCCCTTGCCTTCATTTACAGCGAAGGCTGCCAGTTTAGGCAGGAAATAGTGCTAAGTTGACAGATTCACCTCTGCTCACCTCTCTGCAGGTGTGTTCTTCTCCAAGGTGCTCCATTAGTAGTTTAACTAATGTTTGGACATGCTGCTAACGGGACATTTGGCTTGAAGCAGGCTGCTATGGAGACTCAGACTTTTTCAAGGCTTTCCTGGCTGTGTTGGCTCGACTGCGTAGCATAGAGAAAGCAATTTTAGTTCTTGGTCAAGTTATTAGCTGTGCCCCTGAATTTTAAAAATGTACTTGCTGGGGCTGACCTCTCAGCTGCAGCAGTGCACCACTGGCTCAAAACCCAGACAGCTTTCAAAGAACAGGAACATCAGAGGCTGCCTGGATGCCTCTTGCAGAACACGCAGCCCTAAGCACACTAATTGAGTCTTTTGGACTCAATTTCCTTTGGGGCTTTCTCTCCACTTTCATGAGCAGCTCTGCACTGTAATTGCAGTTCCTTGATCCCCAGAGATATCCCCAAAAGAAGAATGGCCTTTCTTCTTCTGGGTGAGGTGCAGTTACCTTACACCAGCCTCAGCCATTTTCAGCCAGTGGCCAACAGACCAAGCCCAGCAGTCCTGGCTTAAGAGGCCAGTGAAAGACAGGTAAAAAAAAAAATCAAGCTGCTTGTCAGAAGGCCGGGATTCCTACAAAGAAGTTTTTGTCTCCACTGGAACATTTTCAGGGTCTGCAAACTGCAACAGGTTGAAAAAGCATGATTTATACCCCCAAATCCAAAGCAGCTCACTACTTGTGATTTCCCCTGAGAGCTGAGCCCCCTTCTAACTCTGGAGCCTTGCTATTTAGACAAGGAAAATAAGTGGTCTCTCTAGTTCTCAATAAAACCCATCCAATGTGTTTTTAGCATGAAACCTGAATACTCAAGTAGTGTTTAGGTGAGCAGCCGGCCGCTTACTTTTTCAGGAATGCACATTTAATCCCTGAGGAATGCCCCAGTAAGCAGACGGAGGAGGCTGTGCCGGGACAGCCTGAGGTGTCGATCCCTGGGGTGAAGATGATGGCACCCGCTCCTGCTGGGGGGTCAGGCTGGGAGAGGCAGCAAAGCCCTGCCTTGACCTTCATGGGGAGAGACCCTGCTTGTCTTCACTGGCATTTGGATTGGGCTCAGACGGCAAGCTAGCCCAGGAAATGCAGGAAGAGGCCAAAGCAAGGGGATTAGAGGCTGGGTTTTAAAAGGAAAGCAACTGTTTTAATAATAGTATTGAGTCCTTGGGTGGTTTAGGGGATTAATTAGCCCGTGTTTGCACAACACTTTGAAGAGGTCAAGCGTGCTGCAATAGCCAGGGGCAGGTGGCAAAGCAACTTCAGTGGCGAGTTGCCAGCTCCCAGGCGTCACCTCCCTCTCCATCCAAGCATGCCAGAAAGTCCCCCTGTTTGATTTTGGTGTGGCTGTGCATGGGTGGGATGAGCAGATGGGTTAGGCTTTCGGGCTGAGGATTTTGATCCTACCAATAGAGCAGCGCAAAATGCATTTGGTCCTCCACAGTAAATCCAGGCATGAAATGCTCCTATTTGGCACTAAAGCACGATAAGCAGCAATGTTTGCAGCTGAGCATCACAGTGGCTTGAGTATTAGGGGCAGGGTACTTTTGGTTTTCATAACAGTTACTGCAAGATTGAGTCTCTGGTTTCTAAAAAGTTGCAAATTAACATGCGAAATCATGAGACTCTTTGAAAGACTTGTAACTCAAAAATCTTCAGGCTGGTTCGGGTGGCCATCCATACACTCCAGCTGACACAGAGCTCCCTTCTTCCTTTTTTCCCTAAATTAATGCAGCTGTTATGACTTAGGTGGAACATCATAATGGAAGTGGATGCAAGTGTTGCCAGCTCTTCCAGAGTCTCATCAGAAAGTGGGTGTACATAAATCTTGGCTAATGGAGGCACTTTGTCCTTGACAAAGTATGCACTCTACTGCCTCAGGGACTTGTAGCTGTCCCTCTATGCAGATTAATAGCACTGTCAGTGCTTTCTGCCACCTGAGAATGGGTTAAAAGATACTGAATAGTAGGGGAAACTTGGATAACGTAAGAAATCTTGAGGAACATAGAAACCTCATTTCTTTCCACAGAGCCTCGGTTGGGTCTGGTTGCCTGGCTGTACTCTGCTGCTTCATGTCCCAGTTGGGACCATAGCATAGCTGGAAAACTTTCCCAGGTTTGGGAGCTCTGGGGTGCTGTGAAGCCCAGCTGGCCCTGCACGGTACTGGCACAGACCCTGCAAAGCTTAACAGCTTGGGCTCCGTGTGCAGGACCAGGCACACCGCTCCTGGGTGCAATACAGCTGCAATCACACACCAGTGCACCAGAACTAGTAAGTCCTGCTTGAATTGAGCTCCTGTGGAAGAAATAGCCTGCTTGGGTATTTCTACGTCCAGCTTTTGATTATCCCAGGCCTCAGGCAAAGCTCCCTGCAGAGTAACCTTTGCCAGCCGAATGTCATGACTAGTTAGATTCTCAGGGCTGCACCCAAGCAACCAGTCAAAATCAAAAACCATCTCCCTTTAAGGACTGTAGGAAAATCAGTAGCAGGCATGTTTAATCCTTGTGTGTAACCGTGTCCTCTCTTTGCAGTTTGGAAAGGTGCTCTGGGAAAATCCCATTCACTGCACACTCGAGGAATCATTGAACTGGCTGGAGCTATAACGTGTGGCACGGGACGGTCTCCCTTGGCATATATTGGCTATGGGTGCTACTGTGGACTGGGAGGACGAGGCTGGCCTAAAGATAAAACAGACTGGTAAGAGAAACCTCAGCTGTGTGTCCAGAAGCAGTGCAGATCTCCCTACCCTTCTCTGTTTGTACTACTATGAGTCCACTGTCTCATTTGCTGCCTTGTGGACGGGGAACTTAGTATATATGAACATACTGGGGATGTGTGAGTGATGACCCATGTATCACTTGGGATTTGAACGAGGGCTTAACCTCCTCTGGATGACACCAAAGCTCTTAGGACCTTGTACTATGTGGGGTAGAGGGCAAAGGAGAAACCAGGATGTAATTTCTTGAAACAGCTGAATGTTTTTTTCATAGAGATCAAACCTTGCCTGACAAAAGGAGCGCAATCCAAGGTATTTGGAGGGTTATTTCACCCAGGTCCTTAAAATGGAAGTGATGGAAATATCACAGTTCATTGTCCTGAAGAAATCCATATCATTGCAAGGAGTAATCAAACCTGTTGCCTTCATTGCCTGTTAGTTCACACAGAAGCAAGGTAGAGCAATAAGGGAGAGCATGGTGTTATTTCCCCTTTTCTTTGTGAGTGGGGAAGATATTGGGCTTGTTATTCCCCATGAGTGTCGGAGGTATTGCAATCAAAGACTTCTTTCCTGTACAGTGCAATGAGCATAAAGAGAGTAAATGAGAGTAAAGCTGAGCATAGTGGACTCTTGTGTGCTCTGAGCCTGGTATTTGCAATCTTGCCAGGTTTGAAATATCAAAGTCAAAGCACACAAGTCTATCTTTATCTACAGTCAACAGGCCAGGTGCTACTAGTAAGCAAGCCCTGCTTTGAGCAGGGGTGAAGGCAGTCTGCAGCTCACTGGGAAGGAAACTGAGCTTTCCAGAATACCTCGCTGTTGGAGACATTGCAGGTTGCTACAAAACCAGATTTTGCTGGATTAGAACGACAGAAAAAAGGGGGAAAAGGAAGAAAAGATGTCAAGGTTAAAGACCTCTGTGGGCATGAAAGAGAAGTTGTCTGTCTCTTAGGACTGATGGAGCTGTCTTCATTAATGCAGCGAGATGTCTCACTCCCAAAGCCCTCTCATCATGTCCCTTTATTTGTCTGTGAAATATTTCATCTCTGAAACAGTCAATATGGGGCTCACAAATGATGAGTAACTGCAGTAATATCTCTTGACCTGCTTATCACCATCTACAGCAGTGTACATAAGCTGTTTAATTATTTTTGTTACCCTTTAACAAATTTCATAATAAAGCCTTGAAAGTAAAACGTGACTTCACTAATTTGGAGTACTGTTTTTATTGATGGGCTGAGCAGAGTGACCTAAAAGCTGTTTTCCATACAGGCTGAGTGACATCCAAATTTATGTGACTCTGGGAGATGCAAGTAGTTAGCACTCCTGAAAAAGAGAGAGTAAAATATGGCCACGTGTTCATCAGCCACTGTTTCTGCTGTTGTTTAAATTCCACAGAGTATTTTAGGATTTTAACCTAAAGGCAGAAAATGAGACTTTGCGAGTAGAAATGCCTCAAAATATCAGATAGTTTGTAAAAGGGAAGCTTGATCCTCTAAGTACATTCATTATTATTCCTTAGCTGCAAAGCTCGGCTGCTGTAGAAAAACTTAAAAGTTTTATTTAGGTTCTTAGCTAGGAAGAATCAGCAATGCCACACTAGACTTAGCCCTAAAAAATTCCATTTTCTGTTTCCTAGAGAAATATTGGTATCTGTTACTAAGAACTACTGCAATAATTAGTGTGGTTGAGTACCCCATACCTGTCAAAGTGACCACATTATTTTCCATATTTGCCATTCTAAAAAAGAAAGAGAGTGGCAAAACTACTGGCCTTGAGTGACAAACACTGTCTGAAATTACTCATCTCCTTGTAGCTTCTAGGTTTGTTACTCAGACCCTTACAAAAGGAGTAATTTTCTTGTGTGTAATTCAGTCAATCTGTCTAGACAGGGCTAGAGTGCTTCTAAGCACCTCTCTTTTATGTGCAAAAAAAAAAAGCCATTGAGTGGGTAATCCTTTTATAAGGTTTATTCCACATACTGGCTTTGATGTGGTGTTGTCAGTAATTACCTTTTCCCTTTTGTTCCACTCTCACAGTTCCATCACTTCAAGACATAATGGCATTTCTTCCACATAGAGCCAATAGATTTGTTTCTCCTTCTCCTTTCTGTTCCCCTGGATTGCTGCAGCACCTATGTTGTGAAGCAGGACCTGAGGGTGCTCAGCCTTTCCCTGAAAACACCATGAAAAGCAGGGTGCATCTATGACTCATCTAAGTCACAGAATCATTAAGGTTGGAAAAGATCTCCAAGATCATTGTGTCCAGCTGTTAAATCCCGGCAAACTCACAAGGAAGAGTAAGATTTCCCCTCTGTCACAACGTTAAAGCAAAAGGAAAAGACACACAGCAATGAGGGTGCTGTTGATGTGACAAACACAACGTGACAGATTCTTACCTTGTTGGCATTTGCTCAACAGCAGGAGTCTGGCCAGCTGATCCCTGCGGAGCAGCCGGAGCTGTCTGTAGCCATTAGGGCTGTCCTGTAGCCCGGCCGTGATGGGCAGGTTGTTTACTACCCAGGTGACACAGTTGTGTGTGTTTGCCGTCGCTGATGACCAGTGCTCTGCCATGGTGTTGGCTGACTCTGTTTGTGTTGGTGGAACCGAGTGTTAGCAGGTTATTAACAGCTTAACACCAGTCTGACCTAGGTGCAGCAAAGGGCATTTCCAGACAAGAGGGGACTATCTGAAGGTCGCAAAGGACAACAATATGATTCCTTAGTCTTCGTTCCCTGGTAGTTTTTTCAGATGTTTGTAAAATGGGAGCCCAAAGTCTTCTCGCTTTGTGTTGGAGTAAGCTATTGGTCACCTTGCTGCAGCTGTGGGGATCATCAGGAGGAACTGCTGTGAGGGGAAGCAGAATTGTGCCCCAAATCCTGTGGTCCTGCAGAGTTTATGCAACTCCCCCTGGTTTTGCCAAGCCAGATAAGGAGCAGCGAGTTCTCACAGCTAGCAAGAACACCATTTGCTTGTGCAAATTCAGTGCTCATTTGCTTGTCCTTGCCTGATTCATGGAACATCTCTTGTCCCCTACAGTCTCTGTCCTCACTTCTCCGACCTCTCTTTCTGTTTGTTCTCTCTCGCTCTCCATAAAGAACAATTTCTTGCCCTTGGCGGAGAGGCTCCTAACACCTCCCTTTGCCCGTCTACCTTCACGTTGTTCTTCCTCCCCACACTCCCCCATCACTGACACCAACGTTACCAATTTGGCTACTGACTCACTCCCCAGACCTCACAAACCTTTGGTTTCTATAGCTGGCACTCCCCTCAGCTCAGCCTGATTCGTGGCTCTCCACCACAACCTCCTGTGCTCAGTGTCCCATATTTGAGACACCAGTGATGGGCCTGCTCTGCTACCTATCATTCCCCTGAGGATGGATTTAGGCTTTGCTGGAACTTCAGGTGTTATATGTAAAATCAGCCTGCCTCAATTTTTCTCAGTTAGTACAGTGGCTTCTCTGTAGTGTCACAGTGACCTTGCAGGGATGCCTTCTGGAAATACAGATCACCGCTCTCTGGCTCCAGCCTCTGACCTTGCATCCTTGCTGAAACAACCTTTGTTATTCAGCAGAGAACCTCTCTAGTGCTGAATCTTTTCTCAGTGGAATTTGAGTCCCTAAACTACCAGAGTAAAATTTAAGTGAGGTGAAGTTTTTTCTAAATTCAGAAGTAATTGACAGTGAGAATTATCTCACTGACTAGTCCATAGGACAGATGTCATCAGCTGAGCTACTCATCCTCATTCCCTCTATGGTCAGTGAAACACAATTGCACTTTCAAATGTGATGCTTTTCACCCTATGTTAGATCTCTGCAGCATGAAAATGTGAACTATGATGCAGATGTGCACAGAGGGAAGATAGGTGAATGCCTTAGATGTAGATGTTTTTAAGGTTCTTAAGTAAACTGATACGAATTTCACCATTGAGACTGATTAATTTGTAGCCAGCCCTCAGAACCTGTATGGGCCAAAGAGCACGTGGGCACGTCCAGGTGAACTGAAGAGATGAAGCTTCTTGGTGACATTGAGGAAGGCAAGAAACATCCCAATTCCAGATTTTGGGATGGGTCTAAGCCTAAGCCAGTGAGCCACAATAGCACAATTTATAGGAACACTTCAGCTCCCTTTCAGCCAGATTACCATGTCTTGACCACACATGCTTTCATGAGGGCAAAAGCTCAGAGGAAGAAGCACAGTGGTCATGGGAGCAAATACGGCGTTAATGAGTTCCCGAGACATGTGAGCTTTCCCAGAGATGCCAGGATATTTGGTTCATCAACATGATTTACTGACAGGCGGGGGTGAACATTGCTGTCGGGAGCTGTGTGTGAGCGAAGCACCCCTGCAGTCCGTGCCAACAGGCGGGCTGCAGGAGGACACCCAAACGCTTTTTTTGTGTCCCCCAGGTGCTGCCACAGGCACGACTGCTGCTACGACACGGCAGAGAAGGAAGGCTGCAACCCCAAGCTGCAGCGCTACCAGTGGGCGTGCGAGCAGAACACCGTGCGGTGCGGTAAGGAAAGGTGGCTCCTGTTGCGTGGGTTTCCCTCCCTCTCTCCCTCCCTCCTGCGCAGGCACCAGGCTGACCAAAGAGCTTTGGGGGCCCCAGAGGCAGGTTTGTGTTTGCCAAGCTGGTTTCAAAGCTGCTTTAGGCAATGTCCGTTCTCTTCCAAGCTCTCTGCTCATTCCTTGCCAGGAGTCCCCAGCTGGAGCTCCAGCACAGCCTGTTCCAGGTAACCTGGGATCTCCCCAGGCTGAAGAACAGGAATGGGGGCCATGGAGCCCACGAGCCATCTTAGTTTGTCAGGGATGCAGAGGCCTCTGTGGAGACTTTCTGCTCGTCGGCATTAAGCATGCCTGCTCCTCGCTGGCCTCTTCCCACAGCTGCGGGTCTTCAGGGGTTCTCTTCCCACTGCAATTCTGGCCCTCCCTCCAGCAGGACTGTCCGCTTTTTTACGACCCTTAAGCACTGCTAGAGAAGAGCCAGTCTATTTAGCATGGCTGCAAGACAGGTTAAATAGGATGCCAGCCTGCACCTCTGCCCCGTGTGGGGCTCCAGCCTGAAGTCCTGGGGTTCCAGCAGGGATTTTGAACCATGCAGAATCAAACGCTCTCGAGTGCTTCAGGCAGACAGCAAGTGTGGGTTGTGCTCAGCTCTACAGCTGGTACCCAGTCAAGAAGGTTTGGATTGCACAGTCACAGCCCGTCAGTGTCTCGCACGATTTGTTTTGACATACACCAGATGACTTGAGTCTTAGAATTTGTCACTTGTATTTCTAAGTCTCCAAAAAGCTCCTGGTAGTAAAATCCATTGTAGAACACTTTGAAAGTTTGAAAAGAAATTGTGAGAGTAAAACTTGTCCCCATAGTCATCACAGCTACTTGCTAGAACATTAAAAGACTATCTCTACCTTATCAGAAGACGATATTCTACTGGTGCAATCCTCAGCCTCACCAGCAGCTGAAGATCTGCCAGCAGATAGGGGATGAGACACAGCACATCTGCAGTTGCTCTTTTCCGACTTCCAGAATAATCTATTAAGTACAAAGTGCTGGCAAAGGAATGTGTCACTTTAATGTACAACTGCTCTCCCTCTCGTCGACCCCTATTTCCATAGTTGACTGATATTTTCTGCTAGTCGTTTTACAGGAAGAAAGTCCTGTTTCTCTTTGCTGTGAAGGAACAATCCAAGTTGCAGATATGAGATGTATCGAGTCCATGGGAGTGGACATAGGAGTGCAGTGGGCTGCAGTTGCTCTGACTTGGCCAACAAGCACGAATTAAACAAATTCCATTAATTCCTTAACTGATGTTCAGGCAAGACCTGATGCATCCATCAGCTGTTCTCCACAAGCCCTCAGCAGGCTTCACTTCCCCTGACATCCCTGGTGAGGAGGAGCAATAGAAATGTGTTCTGAAGGCAAATTTCCTACCCCAGGCTACAACATAGCAGGTCTTCCTGGGATGTGAAGGTGTAATGTCTGATCCCATTCAAACAAAAGGGATGAAGAATTAAATTTGCAGGCATGCTTGCAGGGCTCAGGGTAATGATGTCCAGAAGTGTTAGAAGAAGAACTGTTTGTACTCTCATTTCAATGCAACAGGAATTAGATGCCTGCTGCCTGACACTGTATCATCAACACAGACATTTTCATGTAAAATAAACAGAAACTCAATTTACTTGGGATTTCTCCTCTTTTTGCTACCATTAGGTAGTTTTGTTTGCGGAATGAAAAAACCTGGCAAAACCGTATTCTTCAGTCCAGATATGCCATCGCCTGTAGGCAAACTCCATTCAATAGGTATCTGGAATGTAGAAAAGGCTGTAAGTTGTGGGGTCTGGTCAAAAAAAATCATTCTGCTCTAACAGAAATGTTGTGAAGCCAGACTTTTGTACTCACATTTGATGAACAGTGGCCGGCACAACATAGGAAGAGCTCAAGGAGCAGAGGGGCAAGGAGAATATCAGGCAAGACTGGTATCTAAGAAAAAAGTGGCCTTAAGTCCTCATTGACCCTTAAAACACTTTTACCAGTAAATACGTGATTATTCAGACCAGCTTAGGAAACATGGGCTTTTCTTATTTTTCAGATACAGGGTTGATCCATCAAAGTCCAGTGAAAGCTGAAAAATATCCTGTACTCTTTGCAGGTGGTTTTGGAGTGAAGCCCATGTGCACTGGCACATGAAGTTATACATTAAACTTTGCCTAGTGCAGAGTTTTGTGGCTGTTAGATAACCCATGGCAGCAGCCTCAAATAAACAAGGCACAGTGTTTTGAAATAATATTAACCCAACAGCTGCATTTAGACAACCTATAGGTGGGATGAGGTTCATTAACCCAAACTCAGTCATTTGCAATGTAGCCTCCTAAGCTAGTAGCTTTGATGTTCATTATGGTCATGTAGCCATATAGTTGCATTCTGTATAGTTCCATGTACGACTTTGATCACTTTGTTAGCTGCTGGCTCATAAAAATCAGGTACCTGGCCCTGCTGCAGAGCTCCTTGGCTCCTCTGCTGTGATCAGAGAGATGTAACAGCAACTGATACAGCAAGGGTGAAGGATGCCTGGTGGGCGTTCGGATGCCCTCAGGTTTCTGAATATCCCTCTGGGAGGCTCCTCCTTTCAAAGCACTGTTTTTTTCTTTTGAAATCAGCCTGTTTTGCAGAGGGAGGAGTTAGAAGGGAAATTCACCGACTGAGGAATGGTGGAATATTTTTACCTCAGGCTAAGATAAAATAATTTTCCTTTTTAGCTTTGACTGCTGAATTAAACTCTCGTAGTTCACACAGTTCTAGAAGCAGGGAGTGCTCTGTGCTGGGCAGATTTTTATAAGCATAGCTAATTTACATTTATCTGCTACTTTCTGATGCTCTTGGTCACAGTTAAGGTCAGACCTGTTGGCAGAGAGAGGGCAGGGGAGGGTCAGATCCACTCACAACACAACATGCAGGTCCTGCTGCCACAGCCTCTGATCCCTAAGAGTTGCTTTTTTAGGGAATTATTCCTCCTAAAACTGTTTCTTGCCTTTGATACAGAATCTCTCATCCTCGGCTCACATTTTCTTTTGCAGATAACCTGACAGACCGGTGTGAAAAAATGGTGTGCCTGTGTGACCAAGAAGCAGCCAAGTGCTGGGGAGCAGCCCCATACAATCCACACTTCATCCTCTGGCCCAACTTTTTATGTGGACAGACTCATCCCACCTGCCATGTCAGATATGGGGGGCCAGAATAGTCTTTTTTAGGACCTTTCTTCTTACAATTCAAACCTGAAGGCAGTGGAATAAAATTTTTCCTCATTTTCCAGATCTAACAATGGTGTGAGAGAATTTCTATCAGGCCAGGGTTTATGGGGAGGAGAGACAGACCAGGAACATGTGGTGGTGGAGCTGCCCTCTCTGTGAGACACCCTTGGAATGTATCGAGCTCTGCCTTTGGGTGGGCAACAAGCAAGTCAAGAGCTTATGGGTTAGGATAAAAGGGCAGACAAATAAGGGTGACACTGTTGTGGGTGTTTGCTACAGGCCACCCAAGCAGGAGAAAGTGGACGAGGGCCTTTTACAGGCAGCTTGAAGCAGCCACACAGTCACAGGCCCTCGTTCTGGTGGGGGACTTTAACTACCCTAACACCCACTGGAGAAGCAACAGGTGACAAAAGAGATGAAGGCACTGGAGTATCTCTCCTACGAGGAATGACTGAGGGAGCTGGGCCTGTTCAGCCTTGAAAAAAGATGACTGAGAGGGGACCTCATCAGTGTCTATGAGTAGCTGAAGGGAGGGTGTCAGGAGGATGAAGGCAAGCTCTGCTCGGTGGTGCCAAGCAATGGAGCAAGAGGCAACGGAGCAGAAACTGATGCACAGGAAGTTCCACCTGAACATGAGGAAGAACTTTACTGTGCAGGTGACCGGGCACAGGAACAGGTTGCCCAGAGACATTGTGGTGTTTCCCTCACTGGAGATATTCCAGACCGACTGGACACAATCCTATGCCATGTACTCTGGGAAGACCCTGCTTGATCAGGGAGGTTGGACCAGATGACCCACTGTGGCCCCTTCCAACCTACCCAGCCTGTGATTCTGTGACAGGGTAGCGTATATGCTGAAGCAAGGGCAAGATCCTGCTCTGATCATGGCCTTTGCAGAAACAGAGGGTTTGGTCTGTGGTGCAGTGGAACACATTTCCTGTCACCAAATGGCACCTTTTTTTTTTTTTTTGGTCACAGAATCATAGGGTAGTTTGGATTGGAGGGAGCCTTTAAAGATCATTTAGTTCCAATCCCGGTGCAATAAGCAGGGACACCTTTAACCAGACCAGGTTGCTTGGAGCCCAGTTGTCTTATCCCTCATGCTCCTGCCTCACAGCACTGGGGACACTTCTCAGCTGTGTTCAAGGGTAAACAGAGTTACACTGGGCAGTTGCAAGGTCAGCAAGGATTTCTGACTTCTACTTACTGGCAGGCACACCCACACTTCGCAAAAGAATCCAGTCCTCACTGCTCCACAGGCTTCAGAGCTGATATGCTGCTCTCTGATACATACTGAAGATGGTCTCCTATACTGGCATGGCCCCCAGTCACTGACTGCCTGGGAATCAGTTATGGTCACATCAGGAAACGGTGGCTGTGGAGAACATCAGTCATGTCGAGCAAATCTTCTGTCTCTCCTTCTTTTTAAAGGGTATTAGAGGCTTATATTCAAACTCTACATTTCCTTCTGGCAAGAGAAACCAAAATCCCCTTCTTTTAGCCAAGAGTAGCTATGTACGAGTGGGCCTCCTTTGTATTTTTGTTGCAAGTGTCTAGGCTGGAGCAAGCCAACAGGACAAGAGCCTCTTTGCCAGGAGGCACAGACAGATGGAAGCCACACCTGCATCCCCAGGAGCAATGCTTTTGATTTCCTCGGGTAGGTGCTAGCACTACGTGGGCACCTGGAGCACCTGGGTAGGCTGGGCTCCCTCTGTCTCTGCTGAAGCTCAGCTGACAAACGTCGAACTGCACCTTTAAAATAAGAACTAATGACACGGAATGACCCAGGGTGCCTCATCAGAGTCTAAATTCAGAGACATGTGGCCAAACTAAGTGGAGTTTTGGCAGGTGATAATACAAATTTCTTCACAAAACGCTGCTTTGCTCCTTGCTGCAGGAGGATGGTGAATATGCCACTGGGGCTGTGAAAGCTGTAGGAAAAAGAAGCTTGCTAACAAAAATAAAAATGCCAAAGTCGACATGTAGAGGCAAAGGCTTTTATTCCGTCTAGAACTCCGTTTTTTGGCTTATGGGGCATCAGAAGTTGAGAAGTTGTTCCACCTTTGCGTGTCCCAGTGACTCCTGTGGCGCTGCACCTCAAGCTATGCTGAGAAAGAAGGAAAGGAGAGAGAATGNTTTGCAGAGGGGTGATGCGGGGTGGGCAGCATCAGCCTATGGAAGGGAGCGCGCTTCCCAGCAAGGGCTGGAAGATCCTCCCCGGTGAGAGGCAGAGCTCTCGGCGTGTCCCTGTCCCCGCCACGCTGTCCATCAGGTGGTGGCAGCGCTCCAGTGAACGGCAAGAGCAGCTCTCCCTTCAGCCCTTCAGCGAGGGGTTTTTTCCATCAGGCCGAGCAAGATTTTTGAGCGCCAGGAGAAGAGGTGCAAATCACACGTCTCCTCACTGAAAGCAAAAAGTCAGCTGAGCTCGCTCTGAAGCGCATACCACATCTGGGGTTGCTCAAGATGGGAACTAAACTTGTTTCAAAATGCAGTGTGTGTCTCCTCAAATTAAACCACTCGACAGAACAGGAAAAAAGCAGGCAAGCTTTCGGGTACATCAGCCTCTTATTGGGGCATTTCTTTGGCTCACGTGTGGTGAAAATACCTGGTTTTCCCAACATTATCAGCTGATCTAATAGAAGATAGATCTTTAAATAGGGCTTTAGAAACCACACCTCACACACCTAAGCCATCACAGGCTTTCTGTACACAGGCATTGCAAGAATACAGATGTAAGCATGAAGACCCATTCTTCAGCAGAAACATAAAGGAACTGAATGAGTCCTTGGTCTTTGCTAAAAGAAGCTGCAGCATCTCATTGAAAAACTCTTAGTTGAAAGTGGCAATTAAAGAAGATCCTGTTATTTTCTTTATAGGTAACTCATTAGGCCCATTGGAGAAGCTCTACCCAACATAAACAAAAAACTATTTGAAAAAGTGATGGAACATAGAACCAGCTCTGTTAGAGTTTCATTCACACTGCTTATCTCCTGAACCAGATCCCATGCCTGACCAGAGATAGTAAATGTCTAATTCCTCTTCCAGTTAAAACGCAGGTACCTTTGGCGAGACTCTTGTCTCATGCAGTGGATGCACTTCCTCAGCTGCGGGGTTAAAACAATGATCAGAACCACTATGCCTCCAATACCAGCTGCCACAACCCCAATGATTATTCCAATGGATTCTTCTATACCAAACAAGCCTGGGGGAGAAAGGAAGGCAGAGAGAGTACCGTGAGATGTTTTCCAGACAAGTCTATGCAATGCAGCCAGCATCTTTTCTGCAGTGGCTGCAGAGGAAGCTGCTTACTGTGACTATGCTGGTGTCTTGTCTGATATGAACTCTGTTCTACACGGGAGAGTGTCTTGCACTACAGAGCTACTGATTTTTTTCATTCCTATGTAGGAATTCCTAGGCAGCACTCCTAAGCTGCTATGCTGTTTGGGGCTTTAGAGACCGGGCAGCCCCATCGCCCCAGCAAACTCCCTCAACAGCTAGACACTATGGGATGGCAAAAGAAGCTGCTGCTTGAATTAATGGGACTCAGGCCTGTATGCTTTATTTTCAAAAGGAAAAAAATTACTCTGACAACTTTAAGAAAGCCATCGGTCTCCATGTCTACTTCCAAAGGAAACAGCACCAGAGAGCAGAGAGAGCTCCACTGAAGTCCTTTCTTTGACTCGTTGCTCTTGGGACTGCTGCATGGCAGAGATGCCATAGACCCGAAATTATACATTTCATCATCTCAGGAACACAGACAGGCAATTATGCTGGCCAGAGTGCAGACATTTCAAGAGTAACCTGTGCTACTGAGACTAGGAGATCAAGCCAACAGGAGACCTCATTAGACACACGACCAAGCCCTTGCAGAGGGCCGCAGCTTACTTGCCTTATTGTTACAGTTTAAACTGAGTAGTTTTATAAAAATTAGTAACTCAGGCTCAAAAGGCCAAAGACTTAGTGAATCTTAGTGAGACAGAAGCTTTGGTAATGAAAAAGAGGAAAATGGCACTTGCATAATTTACTCTTGACACAGAAGGAGGTATTTTTTGTTAATTAGATAATAAGATAATAACCTCTTCAAATGTGTTGACTTCTTGGGACTGGAATCTGCTTAGCCTGCACAAAAGGAAAGTTTGACATTTCCAGCTGATACAGGCATAGCAAGTTAGCTCTCTAGTTAACATGCCTAGTGTCTATCCATGAGTCTAAGAAAACACTGCATGGCACTTTTAATGCTACTTTCATGTTAATGTGAATGAAGTTAATCAGAAATTATATAACGATCATATTATATCTGATCCTCGTGATTATCATAGGATTACTTATGTCATTCAGAGTTAAGGAATGACTGTGCAAGTTAGTGGGTTGGAGAGAAATAACATAAAAAAAAAAGAGGTCTAGAGCTGTTCCTTGAGACGGTACCTCATCACCTGTCACTTGTGGGGGTTCTGCCACAGCTGTGAGTAGAAGGGGAACTTGTACTCTGACTGTTTCTGTATTCTGACTGTTTTATTCTTTGCAGTGACTTTATTTTTATGGATAACATTATTCCTTCTTTTTGTGGTGTAAATGCTCCTCATAATAATACCTATGATTGTTTATAGAGACAAGCTAATGCATTTTAGCTGGCCTTACAAAAATAATGAGAAGTGCTATAGAGCAATTACACTCCATGACACCAGGCCCTTAATGCCGGAGGCTAAACAGGCCAATTTCCCTGTTTCTGCAAGTGTGCAGACCAGCTTTGGAGGAAAAACGAGGAGGAAGAAAAGTAAGTAACTCCAAGTATTACCCAGAGCCCTCCTGATCCTGAGCTTTGTGCCATCTCCTGTCACCACCTTCCCGTCCGGAAGTGTCACCTCACAGAAATAAATACCATGGTCACTGGTGGTCACGTTGAGGATAGTCAGGGAAACATCCCCTTGGGACAAGTCTCCAGTCATGAAGATTCTGGAGTTATTTGGCAAGATGGTCACATTTTTTTCTAGTAGGTCCATCTGCCCCTTTTCATCTTCTTTGTACCACTTCACCATCAGGTCAGTCAGGGAAGGACGCTGCGGACTGTTAAGATGACAGTTCAAGACCACAGTTTCACCCTCCTTGGCTTTCTCCTTGGCTGGTGTTTGAGTCACCAAAAGGTTCCACGGCTCAGGAGTCAACAACAAAAGCTGTGCTGTTACAACTGCCGCATTCTCCTTGTTTGCACCTCCACCAGTAACTCCTACATGTGTACCAGGGAAAAGAGAAAAGAGGACAGCTGAGGGTGATAGGATGATCAATGTCCCTACTGCTCCTGACCTTTAACTGGCACAAAGAATGGCTCCTGGAATGAGGACTTGAGGGCAGTCACTGTTATGACAATAGGGATTTTCTTCCTAGCTCCTGCTTAGATTATGCTCTTGTGTACAGATAGGTCTTTTCCTGACTATCAGCTCCTTTCTACTGCCATACTAGAGGAAGATCAATGCCATTGTCTAATGGCTTTGGGTAAAATTTAGAGCTCAGTCAGCCGCATTTGCACCCGCAACACTAACCTCTTTCTTCCCACTCCCAAAAAGTCTCAGGGCCTGATGTTCCTGCCTCAACTGCTTTTGATGCAAAGCAAAAAATGCATGTACACTGGCAGTTCTATTTTGGAAAGTATAGTGAATAAGTGTGCATCCAGTGCAACTGCCTGCATCCCAAAACATAATGTGATTCTTAGAATTTTTAGCATGCACTTTCAGTTACAGGACAGGAAATCTTGAAATCATGGGAAGAATCTCCATTACCAGAGACTGAACCCCTAGCAGATCCTATCAGCAGTCTGGGGGACAGAACATCAGCCTTGTGCATGTACTGAAGCTGAGGGTGACAGCTGTGAAGGGACCATTTCCTGCTAACTTTAGTTAAAAAAACATGCACATGTCTGTAGTAGTTATTTCAACCTGCCTTCTCATACTGAGGTGCTAATCATAGTATCATTTGAGCTAAGAATAGTGAGAGTGGATCTCATTTCTGGAAACAAGCCTGGGCACAGAAGATGAGAGGAATAGCTGCTGTCTCAGAAAGAGGGAAAAGCAAACCTAAAAATAAGCTTTTGCCAAGAAAGAGTTCAGACCAATTTTTGGAAAACGCTCTTCTGTTGTTTTATTTTCTTCAAGTGAAATAGAATCCCTTCAAGCTAGTTGGTATCCTCTCAAGGACTGCAGATCATTCCAGAGTGAAGGTCGTGATTTCCCATTGTCTTGAGTCTTTCATTGCCATCCACAGAGTGCAAAACGCTATTGTGTGGGTCTGGTAAAGCATCTCAATGACAATAGACACTCTCTGCTCAGGGACAAATGTCTCGAGGCAATGGAAAACCAAACCCCTTTATGATCAGTTTGAGAGTTACTTGAATGGCTCCTCCAGGCATGCTTGTACACAAAAATCACAGTTGTATTCATAGTTATTATTATTTATGACTCATGTGGGAGTAGAGGATTTCTGTCAGCCAGCAGGGCCCTCTTGTTCTGGGCACCTTACAAAAGGCTGGGATATAGAGTTTACAGTTTAAACATGAGCCAAGAGATAACTCATGGATGCAAAAATACAAGAACTATAAACTGGCTATGAAACTAGGCAACAACAGAGCATGTGAAAAACCTTACGAGCTGTTTGGCACTCTGTGCTTTTACCTCAAAGTGAAAATTTTGGCCTAAGAACTGTAACACCGATCCACAGGAATTGGATGCTTGAGAATTAGGTACCCAAATATAGTTTTGAATCCGGTCCCCTAAAATTAGTAGTTCTTATTAAAGGTACCAGGTGAGATATTATCCTTCTGGTCATATGTAATCTTACCAGTGAGCCCACTGGAGCTTCTTGGGGAAATCTGAGGCCCAGATCTTCCCTGTCCAGTTAGACATGTGTATCGAGGCAGCAGACATAAAAGCTGAAGTATCTTGACAAGATACTCTGAGGAAATTCAAAGTGTAATTGAAATAACTGACAAAGCTTGACATATTACAGTTTTTGTGCATCAAATATTCTGAAGTGATCTATCTAGTTATTTATTAGAGTGAATTCAAGCAGTTTCATAATGAGTGGTGTTTTAAAATCTCCGTTTATTAACCATTTTCACCACTGGATAACTGCTGCTTTAGCTAGTGCGTGCTAATGCTACCTTGTTTTCAAGAAATGGCCACAAAATTTCTTCTCTGCTACAAGTATCCCAGCCTTGTCATATGCACCCCTATTACACAACTGTAATTTTTATTTCTTTTAGTGATGCAAAAGGTATACTTTTTACACAGACACTTAGTGGCACAGTTCCAACTGAGTAGGAACAATGTGCTTTGATGCTGCCTCTGTTCATCCTGAGTTTCATACGCATCTCCTATCATGAAAAAACTGGCCTTGTCATCTGTTTTATTCCATATCTTTGATGCAATACAAATCATGTAACTTAATCAGGAAAATCAAAACAGGAGAGGAGTAGGCTGTCTTGTTTTGTCCCAGCTCTCTTTGGGGGTTTCACTGAGAAGGTCACAGCACTACCTCTACTTTTCTCCGTTTCTTTTCTTTCTTTTTCTTTATTGAGGCTGCAAAACTGGAACATATTAGTTCACTAGTGTTCAATTACACAATGCCCTTATCGTTTTGGCATCTGGGAGCATACCATGCCAAATGCTTTGCTGACTCTGCTTCAAAGCTCTTTTAAAGTCAATCGCTTCATTAGCAGAATGATGTGTAGGTCCCTTGTCATGCGGGTTGTGGGGCTCAGGCCCGATGGAGAGGAATGCAAGGCTTTGTGGTGAAAGCACTTGAGCTAGACAGGATACAGAGAAATACAGCATGGATGATCTTGTCTAGACCTGGAAAAACGACTAGATGATCTAATAGGTCATCGTCACATGAAGTCGTTAGTTCACATCCAGTTTTCAGCCGCGAGGGGAGAAAGCTCTCAGGGACTCCGTGTAATGTGGCAATGTGCTCCACATTTGGCAGTACTAATAGGGCACCTACTAAAGCCCTCAGCCTCCCCTTTACGTAATCTGCAGGTTGATACTTTCCCATGTAAGGCCATATCAGACCTGTAAGTGAGAAATACACAAGGCAGGCTAGAGGAGGTGGGATGACAAAAGGAAATAATAAAATACAGCTGCACTCTCTTCCTGTCCTGGAGCCTTGTTCAAGTCTATGGTGCCTGGAGTAAATTTGAGCAGCCCTGCAAGCTTCTTCTGCCAGCTGCCAACAGCATGAGGGAACCAAAATCGTGTGTGGAGGTCAGTGCAGAATTCTACCTTTCCAGTTTAGCCTCCTCTCCTTTATTCACACACAGTAGCTGCAGCAGAAGTTGAGGACAAAGAGGGCTCAATTTCCAACCCGCAAAAAAATCCTCTCCTGCTGAAATTACTGTCTTTCAGATGGTTTTGTTGGCTTTAGAGCTCAGCTTCACATTCATACCATGCTGGTGCCATGAAGGTGCTTTACAAGCTGTATCCAGCTCCCAGACATGTATGATTAAGTGATCAATGACTGCACATTTCTGCTCTTAATTTATATGACTTTTGCCCTGGGCTGAGGTTGGCTTTCACAAATGGATATGAATAACTACCTTGTGACAGTAACTGCTTGCTAATATATCAGAGAAACAAAATAGAAATGAAACTTCTAGCAATTATGACACACATCTGGGAAAAGACAGGCAAATACACTCTTTCTGAACATTTATATTAGATAAACAGGAACGTATCTAAAGAGAAAAGTATGTTTCAAAAAAAAAGATAACTTCTCACGCCAAGCTCCAAGAACAACCTACATTTCTTCTAATTAAGGAAGGTGGTTTAGTACTCACCCACCACCAAGAAGAAGATGAATGAAGACACTGCAGATCTATAGAGTTTCCCAATGTGCTGGCTCATGGTTGCTGAAGTACCTGGCCTCACCATCTCTCCCTCTGGTAGTACGGGTAAGAAATATGTGTGTATTATAGCAACAGGACCTCACATTCTGCCCAGTGAATGTCACACTTACTAAAGTTACCACAGCTTTGAGCTCACAGTGCCCTGCCTGCTCCCTGGATGAGAGCCACGTTTGAAGTGACAACAATGACTTCCCCGGGGGCTGTTCTGATCTCTCTCTGAGAACGTGTTGAAAATGCTCTGAGAGCAGAGGGAAGATAATACATTGTTTTTCACTTTAGGCTTGTATAAACCACAACTTTGGGCCGAGTACAGAATATCCACATACTCCAAAGGAGACCTCTCTTCTGCTGAACCCCTCCCAAGTGAGGGTGAGAACACAAAGAGCATTGGCTTAATTTTCTGAACAGCCAGACTCTAATGCACCACAATATCACCCTAATGCACCACAAAAGGAAGTTTCAGGAACTCAGTATCTTTGTGGCTTTATGACCACGGTGTTTACAGATAAACTGTATTCCCCAACGTGTTTTTTTCAATGCAGAACAAATCCTTTTTCATCAAAAGTTGACTACTTAAACTCCATATGTAAGTAGAGCTTGTCTATGCAACTTGGGTGGAGGGGGAAATTGCTGGAGAGGGTGGTCTATCTGCAAAACCAGCAGGTGTGCTCTGAATTAGTCTATGTTTGTACAAGGCCCACACAGAGCAGTGGGCTGGAGCTAGAGCAGCCCCAAGCCCCACCTGTACCACCGAGCCCCGCCAGCCGTGCTACCCCTGTACCAAGCATGGGCTACTGTCACTCTTTGGCTGACACCTCTTCCCTCAACTACAGGATCAAGGATTATGGCACACTTTGTCTAATGATCTTGCATTACTTTAAAACTCTCCAGGTAATGGAATTGCGCTTGAGCATCCAGTAAAGACTTAAATCCGTAACTCTTAAAGCACAATGCAGCTGAGAGAGGCACGAGTATTTCTGCTTTTCTTCGCATTTGAAAGCAATAAGGACCCACACTTGATTCGAAAAACTTGGCTGACCAAATAACGTCAAGAGGAACGGCCCATTCCTGGAGTCATCAGTTGTCACTCTAGGTTTAGTGTGCAGATCTCAAAGCAGTGGAACCAGCGAAAGCAGGATAGGCTAGAGGGAGTATGGTTAAAGGAACCCGGGAGGCAAATACTTCTCTGAAATAGCTTGGGAGAGTGGGAAGACCTGTGATTACCAGGCAGGAATCATATTAGGAAGGGTATTGGGACCAAGTGCAGAGCAACAGAGCACTTCGGAAGAAAGACAGAAGTTTGTGAGGGTCTTCTGAAGGAAGTACTGCCAAAGTACTAGTGAGCAAAGCCAAAATACCCATGAAAGGAAAAAGTTAGAGGAGTCAAAAACAATGAAGAGTTTGAGGAGGGAATAACCAGTAGAGTCGAAGGCACCTGGCAGATCAAGAGGATTTTGGACTAAGTTACTGGTTTAGAGTGCTGATCATGACTGCGTATCAGAGGAGTCAGCGTGCAAAGATGGATCTGAACCAAAGGCAATCCAAACACTGTCTGACTTAAACCCAAGTACCTGGTGTGCTTCAAAAAACTCCTTCAAGTGTGTTGTGATGGACATACCACCATTGTTCCTGCAAATGCTATTTATGTTTATGCCATCCTGAACTAGCAATTCCCTTGTGAATCCTCCATTAAGTAGGCCACGCCTGAGCTGGAGTGCCAGGTCAGCCAGCTTTTAACCGAGGGAATACAAAGGGGGTTGGTTACTGTTGCTGGCAGCCAGTAGATGAACATGAAGCTTCTCCCACTTGGATAACCCAATATGATTCAGTTTGTGGACAAAAAGAAAAATAAACTTGTACCCTGAGTGTTGTTGAAAAAAGCTCTCAAAATTCAAGTCTTGGGTGCAAATCAAGAAAGCAAGGAACAAAAATGAAACAAAACACACATTTTTTTCACTCTCCTGTAAATTTTGGAGACTTGCAGCTGCTTGCACTAACGGTGTCCTGTCTGGGCCAACAGCTGGGAGGGGTTGTCACCCATAGGGACTTTGGGCACCTTTGCTAACGTAGCAGTGAGCAGGTATCACAGGGCCCTCAGATGTCCCTTCAGGGGGAGTCTCCACACACTTTCTGGGGCAGAGGTAGAGAGAAAAGGGGACAACAGGAGGAAGCAGTGTTGTCACAACCGGCTGCTTTATCCATCCATCCATCCATCCATCCATCCATCCATCCATCCATCCATCATCTACCAGCCAGCTACCCAGCAATGTGATTTCTTTGCACCTCACAGGGCTTCTTCCTGTGAGGTGACCTGAGGGCACAAATCTGCGAGCCATCATCGGTCAGGCTGGGTCCCCTGATTTGAGGAGCCCTCCGGCTGCTCAGAGCTTGGGGCAGACACCACTCGGCGCCGCTCAGCAGCTTTAAAAACGAGACCCAGGGTTTCTTGGGATGAGACTCCTCTCATTGACTTCCTTTATGTCACCTCATCCTCGGCTCGGCCCGCAGCCAGCCTTCCCCCCCACCAGGAGCCTCCCGGGAGCGGCCTCTCGGCAGTGTTTTCCGTCGAATCCCCACGAATGCAGTATTTGGGAGCCGTTTCGCTGCCCGGGCGCTGTTTAACCGGCTGCGCTCACGGAGGGCGGCGGGCGCGGGACGCTCCCTCGGGCAGGAGGCAGCGAACGCCGCCCCCCCCGCAGCCGGGAGTTTTTTCCTACTACAGCCCTCAAACTTTCCACCGGCGCGGAGGCTTCCCGGTTAACCCTTGAGGAAGCCGCGGAGGGGCTGCCACGGCCGGACGAGGGGGGGACCGGAGGCGCCGCAGCGCTCTCCGCGGCCCTCAGGGCTCCCCGGTGAGGGGGGGCGGCGGGCGCCCCGCGGAGTCCCCGCAGGGAGGGTCTGGGCTCCCGGGAGAGCCAGCGGGGAGGCGGCTGCGGGGCTGCCGGGCAGCCCCTGAGCCCCGGGGTTGTGGTGGGGCGGGAGCGGGCGAGCAGACGCTGGTGGCGGAGGTTGCAGCGAGTGCGGGCGTTTGCGTGGAAAAGCCCACCGGGGGCAGCTCTGGTCTCACACCACGTAGCCCGGAGCGTCTGCGCCTTTGCCTCGCCCCGCTGTCCCCTCCGCAGTCTGTCCCCAGCCCGGGCCGCGGACTCGGGGCAGCTCTGGGCGAGGTGCGCACCCCGGGCCGGCCGGAGGTGGCCCAACACCGTCTCGGTTCTGAGTGGGTTTGGAGTCGAAACCCAGTGTTGCCTCATCCCGACGGATCCGGTAGTACAGGCGGGGTTACTGGTTAGGGCCCTGGGCTGGTCTTGTACCGTTTGTTGGGTGCCATGGCACTAGTGAATTTCTGTGGCTCAGTTTCCCTTCATGGAGTAAAACTGACCTCGAAAGCGAAGAATACTGATAACAAGGGGGGGTGCTGCAGAATTAGAAAAAAGTGCTGCTTATTATATTTATAGTAAGTGATATGAGTCGAATTATTTGCCTCTGAAGTGTTTGGCTTGCATTTATTTACAATTTATAGTGTAACTAAAAGTAACTATAAACATTTGATGTATCCGTACTATAATAATATATGTCAGTCGTTTCGTAAAAATGCTCCACCTGTATGACCTTCCTAAAGTTCTGAAAGGTCTCACAGGTTCCTTAGATGTGCCGCATGTTAGGCGCTGATGTCTTGTGTTGATGTTATTTCAGTTCTAAGTATCTGTGCAGCTTCAATGTACAAGTTGGGGGGGCTGCAGTGGAAATAAAATACTGTGATAAAAAATGTAAAATATAATAAATATGGTATAGTTTAGGGGAATAAAAGAAAAGCAATGAAAAAGCTGTCAGTGGGAGTCCATGCCACTCACCTTGGTGAAACTACCATGTCAGGTTTCATTTAATATACAGCTGTTAAATAGATTAACCATGTTGTTTCACCTTTCTCCACCACTGCTGAATTACATACCTTACTTCTTTGTTCACAGGAAGTTCATGAAGTGGATCATGGTCTTATTAACCAGCTACTTGCTGATTCAGAGGACACTCTTAATTCATGCACAGAGAAAATGCAGGGTCCTGCTCAGTATAGCTGGAGTGCTGACTGGAGCTTTTGGGTAATGTGTTTCATCTCTCTTCTAGCTTAGTTTCAATTTATAAATATAATACATGTCTATTTTAATTTACATGTGTGTGTATATGTACAAGCTTTATATCCACAGTTCTCAAGTTGCTTTGTAGTCATGAATTAGTGAAGTGTTCTCCACCCATGTAGTGAGGCAGGTAATTTTATCATTACCGGCTTACTAAAGTGTAAGGTGAGACTGAGAGGGGGTGAAGTTGTTTATCTGATGTCACAGATCAAGTTAGTGACAGAACTTCTGGCTTCTGGGCCCAGTCCTGTCTCCCAGTTCCTGGCATGAACCCATCCAGTGTCTCTTATGCCTACAGAAAGGCACTTTTGATGCTCTGATGCATTTTAAGCATAAGGGCTGAATTTTGATTCTTGTTGGTGGTTCTGAATTGCATTCCTGGTGTTTGTTTTTGTCAAGTAAGCACATTTGTTTTCCACAAGAGTAAATGAGCGTCCCGTGTTTTCTGTAAAAATGGGATTTGTGAATAAGAAAGGCAGAAAAGGAGGAGTTTAATTTTGTTCCTTTCCAGGGAAATGCCTGACTGAAAGCAGAGTGTGTAATAATAAATGTTGATTTTAGTACTTTTTTTCGGTAGATTTTTTTAAATGCCTTGAGAGAAGGTGAATGTATGTGTGTAGACTTGGAGTGTATGTTTTGGTGTCAGTTTGGTGAGTGGATTGTTATTGTGTGATAGGGAGGGAGACCACATGTGCATGGAGCCACAGGCAGGGTAACAGCTGATCCTTGTGGGAGGCTTAGAGTGCCAGAGCTGTGAGGAAGGGAATCTGACTCAGGTTCTGTATGAGGTGTCCTCAGTACATCCATGTGCTTCTGCTCATAGGAACATCATCTGGAGTACTCTGTCCTTCTCCTGATGAGGTTGTCCCAGTGTTCATTGTGCTCAGCAGGTGAAAGGTTAAGTAACTAGCAAAGGCCAGAAGGAATCCGTGGCAGAGCTGTGAGCAGAAGGGAGGGGATCAGATTTCCCAACTCCTTATTTATAAATCTAGCTTGTATGTTTTCATCGCTCCTGTTCACAAGCGGATGTCCTAGTGGTCAGGACATCTGTTTTAGCGTCTCAGGCCATAGGATAAATCCCCTCTGAATGCATGTGTACTCTTAAACTGAGCAGTAGTAATCTGGAGCCAGTGGAAATGGGACAGGACTAATAAGATCCCAGCAGGTTGTAGACTTGTGTTGCTAGAGTGAGTACTTGGGGCGTTCAGTATTTTCTTCACTATCCCTACGGAGACAAGAATGGTCCAGGGCTGTCCTGCCTGTGCCCAGCTGAGTCTCTGTACTTGAGTCCATAGGAAGTTACGCTGTGCAGACATTGTAACTGCCAGCTGGGCTCTTGTTAGGTGGCAGATTAGATTGTGTAAACTAAAGCTTGGTGGTTTGTATACAACCACTAATGCAGGTGGTATTTTGTGCGACAAATAAACCTGTTCAGGTCTCAGTGACAGGTTGTTGGACCTGCAGTTCACAACTCAGTGTTTCCTTGATAGGCCTGGCAATTGAAAATAAAATTTTTAAAGTATTCTACATGAAGAACGTAGCTGTGCTATTGGCTTTGCACTCTTAGGTTTGAGACACATGCTGAACTCTTGAGGTTTCTTTGAACAGAGCTTCGAGCCTGCACAGTGCAGGATATCATGTGTCCTCACAGTGCCACACTCTGCTTCCTGTAGTAGTGTGTGCCCATAACTTCAGGGGAGTGGGATTCTTCAGTGCAGTGGCAGCTGCTCTGTGAGGTGTTTTGCAGTACGATTAAAGATTATCTTCTGTCTGATTTATACTTCAAGACCTTAGTATTTGTTTGATGTTCGTGTTTATCTGGTTCTGCAAATATGACCTTGCAGTTAAAACAAAGTAATTGTGTAAATACTTCCCTCTTGTAAGATAATGCGGTGGCTGGAAATGTTGTAGCCTTACCGTCTGTTACTGATTAGTTTTAAAAGCCTCTACCAGTCTGGTTATAGGAAGCCATGGTACTTATTTTCTCAGCCTCAAGGCAACTGAATTGTAAAGCAGCAAGAACCAGGAAGTCACAAATTCGAGGTGAAAATTAAGATCTTCTATTTAAAATGTTATGTCATTGGCATCTCTCCTTGATCTTCTTGACAGAAGATGTTTCAATAACTTACATGGTTGATGATCAGCTGCTGACTATTAAAAACAAATCGTTAAACCTCCCTAAATTCTGAGTCATAGTAAATGTGTAGGTGATAGCGCGGAAGGCAGCTCGTTGCAGTGTGTGAAGCATGTGTCACTAACATTTGACAAAGATGATCTTAGTGTCCTGTGGCAGGTGGAGACTTGTTGTGCTTGTTCCCGCTCTTGAGTCAGTAGAATGGAGGAATTGCTACAACAGCAGGACTAGCCTGTGGTAGCATCCAGGGATCAGCTTTGTTGCCTGGGTTATTTGTTTGGAGAGGCTGCATGTTTCCAGCAACTTAGGTTTGTTCCAAGGGTTCATTTCTTCTGAGGATGACGTGCTCTTGTTTTGCTGATGATAGAAACCAAATGTGGATGATAGAGCCTCTCTGGTTTGACTTCAGTTTTTCCTGGAGTGAGTGGGAGTAGGCAGTTGTGCCATGCCTCTGGAAGTCAGGCCAGGTGTTATGAATGCTCAATAGGTGCCGTGAGCACATGTAATTAGCAGCAGGCTGGGGCTGGCAGCCTCTGGGATACAATCTCTCTCCTGGCTATGGTGAGTGGGGAGAAGGAAGGGTAGCCGAAAATTTATCAGGGAGGGAAGAAAAGTATCCTGCGATATGGAATTTTTCTTATCTCTTGAAAAAAATACTTTGGATATTTTTGTTGAAAAATTTTGAGAAATAATTAGTTTTTTCTGTTACTGTAAGCTGTACTTAAACTGCTAGTGTTACTAACTGCTGTTTTTAAGGTTGATGGTGTGTCATGGGATATTTTTTGGTTTTTATTTTTTCCCCCCCCCTTCCCAACCTGGAGGTGGACAAAACTGGACTTCTATAACCTCACTGGAAGAAGGAAAAAAGATTGCTTACAAACTTAATCTCGGGGCTTTCCCTCTCTACTGGAAACCATAAAGCTTTTATCTGCATTTGATTAAATAGTCCTAATTTTGGCAACTGCAGATAGATGATGAAGGTCAAAGATGGTTGGAAATTACGTTGTATCTGGAAGCCCTACCTCAGGATTCAGAATTCACCTTTTTATCCTTTTTTATGCCCTTCATACCGAAATATGGTTCAGTTTAATATCCTTGAAAGAAGAAACCTGTGAAAGCCTTAAATATTTTCCTACCGTAGTGAAGAAGGTAAAGGTGAATGAGGAAGCTAATGAAAAGGATCCCTGCATCAAAAGTGAGGGTGTTGTGTCTGGGGACTCTAGTTTATGTTAATGAACAGTCAAAGAAAGCTCATGTATGTCTACAATAAGAAGAATGCCTGTGGGAAAAAAACCCAAAAAAGTAAGTCCTTCCCTTGGAATGAAAAGGTATGTGAAAAGAGTGGAAATCAAATGAGCATCTCAGAAAATTGCTTGTATCTGGCTTCTTTAAGAATTTGGAAATATGAGGTGTCAAGGAAGTGTTGGAAAGAAGGTAATAAAAGAGGCTTACAAAAGGCAATTGATTGGAGTGTAATGCCAGTTTAAAGAGTTAGTCAGTGTGAAGGAGTCTGAAAATAGAAGCAAATAATTGATACAGTGAAAAGTGAAAACGAGCCTTTTACTTTCCATAGTATAGGAGCGAATGAGGTTGCACAAGATCGAGAAAGTATTTTGAATTTTTACACGCATGGATTTGGTTTCTACAAGAAAGAACTAGTCTGGGAGTGTGTGACAGTATGTATGGCAAGAACACAGTAAGCAGGTATGACTCAAACCTGCACAGGAGGGATGCAGATATGTACCACAATTTGGAAGATAACTTATTACAGCACAGATAAAAATTGAGGCACTTCGGGGCCCAAGATTGGTAGGGTTAAATGAAATGTTTCTTGTATCTATAGTTGAGTCCTCCTTCCACCTTTCCCTGAAGACTCACACCACTCTTGGAATGGCTTACTGGGCTGGTTGGAGTGGTAATTGTTTTGGGGGCTGATATTTAAGGCCTTGTGACAGTAGCTCTCTCTCACATTGTATACTTGGTATGTTGCTTCTTGTCTGTGCCTCCAAATGTTTGGGATGTGGAGGAGATACATCAATTCTCTTGACATTGGAGGAGGATTTTTAGCCTCCTTTTTATTTGCTGGTATGAAGCATCCATCTAAGGAGGATGGGAATTGGTTAAATTAATTGCTGTAGGTCTACAGAGAGAGTAAAAGCCTTTAAGCACATTAATGCTGCATTTTGGTGTTTTGTTGGTAGGGCTTTTGTTTGGTTGGTTAAGTTTTTTAAAATGTCCTAACTTTAGTACAAATAGTTTTTGCTGTAGTTGCAGCACTGGTATGTTGTTTGTTTACCTACCTGGAATCTCCAGAAACAGGTGCCTTTTTTCAGCCCTCTGATAGCACTGATTATAGAACAGCAGTGTTTTAACCTGGTAGGAAAAGACAAACTGCAGTTCTAACCAACCCTTGAACATGGGTGATTAGACTAAAGGGGTTTTTCTCCCTTCTTTTCATACTGGGAGCATCTTTATTGCTGTTGATGCAGCTCCAGACTGAGCTCTGGGGTAGATCTGGCTGTCATGAAGTTTCAGCCAGTTCTGAACAAAGACTGACAGTGGTGCCCTGTCAAAATAAGGTTTTTCAGCTGCAGCAGTAGGTAGTTCTGTATAATATGAATTATTACTACACACATGTAAATCAGTCTAGAACTTGAAGATTAAGTTTAATAGGTCAGAAAGAAAATACTTCAGATTTGTGATTTACTTTTTTTTTGAAGTCACTGGGAGCAAAACCATTAGAAGTGCAACATGGTTCAGGAAATCTGCATGGAGTTAGAATAGTGATATCCTTTTAATGAAAGGGAGGTCCCTGAGTTGAAGAATAAGAGCTTTAAAAGTCAACTCTAGGAGATGGGAGTAAGATTTTTTAAAATTTTGTTTTTGCCTTTGTGGTTTGTTTAGAGCTTGTATTTCTGCAAACAGGTAGTGGTGTAGCACTGTCTTTTTCAGGTCTGCTATGGGTGAATCACTTGTATGTAAGGAGAGGGAAAGAAGACAGGTAGATAAAACTGTGCAGGATATGATGATGTTTTGTGATACATTAAGTCATTAGCAGCAGCCAGGAGAAGAAGTTTTGGGGCAATTGCTTGGTGAGTACCACTTTCCATGGAATTTCAAGTGTAGTAGGGCTACTGGCAGGCTTAATGAGATGACCAGAGTAATTTATAGCAAAGCAGTTTATGTAATTGGCCACAGTCACTCCTGCATTATTAACTATGTAGTGTTGTGGTTTAGTATGCTCCTTCAGGTTTTCACTGTAGTCCTGATGGAAAGTATTTATGTATCCTTTTAGGAGCTGCTGAAAACTAAATGGCACCAAGGGGAATTACTACCATGGTGATTCTTTCCTTCACAGTGTTGTTTTCTGATCCATGTTTGGGCACTGTTACTAAACTTAAATATAGATCAAAGATGCAGTTACAGAGCCAGATTTTACTGGCTGAGTAAGGAGGGAAATGCCCAACTGAGGTGTGCTGTTCTTTCGCCTCTGTATTTGGCTACTTTGGCATCAAATAATCTTGGTGAGACTTTGTTGCAGGTAAGGAAGATGAGTTGAACGGTTATGTTTTGTAGTTTCTTTATTGTATGAGGCATTTTTCCTCACCCTGAAAACATCTGGGTTTCCCCCCTGTTTGTTAAATGGATCAAATAAGTCTAAAGACAGGCAGTTTGAATTTTTTTTTTAAACTTGGTCAGCCTGCAGTGAAAGATCAGGTGAAGAAACAGGTGTTCTTAACCAATAACATTGGCTACTTGTTTCACACACGTGCTGTAAAAACAAATGTGAGTCAGATGAAACTGCTGTCCAGAAAGGAATGTATTTTGTTATCCAAAAGGAAATAATCTTGATTGAACTTTTAATTGCCATTGCATAATAATACTTAGTACACTTATGGGTGTTGAAACCTGGACAACATAGTTACAGGACTCAAAATTAGACTGGGGAGCAGACAAATTGACTTAAGCTAGAGGGTAGCTTTGTGCTGGAGGGTGACAAACTCACTTCAAGTACAGTGTTAAAATAGTAAGTGCAGAATTCATCCAAACACACTTGGTTTATTTGTAGTTAGTTTCTTTTAGAAGTTGATATATCACAGGACTTTGTTGTTACATTTTGGTTTACCTTTTTCCTTTCTGTTAAGTCTTCATGCGGTAGACAAAATTACTAAAGTAGAAGAAAACGAATGTTGAATGCTGCATTTATGAAGTCAAGAAAGTAGGTACAGATCCACAGCTTTTCCCTAAAATGAGAGGGAGCTGGGCAGTTAAGAGCCTTGTGAACTTGGCATGTGCCAGTGTTCTGGGGAGGCAGCATGAGACCCTGTCTCTGGTCAGGGGCATTATAGGCATAGCTTTACTACCAGGTTCAAAGATGTTATTGCCAGCTAGGGAGGTGTTGATGAGGATGCTGAGTAAATCTGAGATTGGGACATCTTGGCTCTTAAAAGCTAAAAGCACCTTAACTTCGAATTCAGAACTGAGGAAGATGTTTGTCCATGGAAGTGTCCAAATCTCTTGAACTTTTTGCTTAACTTTCGTATTTAAAATCTAAGTGTTTGTTTCATCCAAACTCAGAGGTGTTTGGTGGCAGTTATGTAAATATTTATATTTGAAACTGAAATAATCAGCCGTATTGCTAATTGCAAATGTCCACACTCAGGTGTTCAATCAGCTGCAGATGGTGTTATCTTATAAACAGGAAATGCACTTAAAACAGTCTGTGCTAATGCTATTTTTGAGACCTGAGTCACACTGGTACCCAGGCTCTGGTAAGGCCTTTCTGAGATCACTTTGAATCCTCCTACTGGCTTTCTGATGGAAATAAATTGCCAGTGAATATTTTTCTGTATGGATATGCTTCTTGATATTTTGCTGCTCTTTCAGCACATGGAGATTCCCCGTGATGTATCCTGTCTTTGCTTCAGGAAGGCAGAAGAGTTACCTCGTTTTTCTGGTGAAACCAGTTCCTGCTATTTACATATGTAGCTGATCTTTACAGCAGAACTGCAGGCCATCCAAAGCCACCACCCAGCTCCTGCTCTGGAGCTCAGATTGAGAAGGTGTCTCAGTAAGAGACTCAGGACAGGGGACAGTGGCTGAGTCTTGTGTGAGAGTAGATTTGTCTCCATGCTGAGTTGCTGGGTGCAGATGTACTCTTAAGGCTGGTTCATGTATTGTAGTCTTCAGGGATGCAGAGAGGAGGGGTGCTGGGCATTAAGTGCTTCTTTCCGAGCTGGTGTTTCCCAGGTGATAGTACTTCCCTCTGCTATTCCCTTTGGGACTTCTGTGAACTTGAAATGATTTATGCTACTGCAGTCTGCTTCCCAAAATCAGTTGTGGTGGTGGTGGTTTTGGATTGGAGCTGGGCAGTTCTTAAATGTCACCCTCTGCGTAAGTTTTCTTTGCCCAGTTGCTGCAGCATTTGTGTGCCTGTTCTGCTAGGCTAGGGTGTTTCAGCCTGTTTTCCAAGCTGGCATGCAGCAGAGGCTGGCAGAACACTAGCTAGCACGGCTGGAGGGTGTCCAGCACCAGCTCTGAGCAAGTGGGTGAGAGAGGGGGGAGCTGCAGAGGCTTTGGCCAGGGATTTGTATGGTTTGGAACAGGCTGCAGGCAGCTAGAGGAGGGTTATGTGTAGGGGGTGTGTGTCTTCTGACTTTACATTAGTTTCATGCCTCAGTCAGTTTTATTCTGAAATGGAGCATATGCTTTGCTCTGCACTGTCTGTGGCAAGCTTGAGATTTTTATCTCCAAATCAGAGTTGTTATGAAAGTACATTGGCTTCACTGTTAAAATGCTTTAAAACACTTGCAGAGAAAAAAGTACGGAATACTACAGTACCATTGCTTTAGAATAAGCAGGGGATAGTCTCAATCTAAGCTCTTGTTTTTCAAGAAAAATTATGTAGTACAACTAATGGCAAGAGGCTTTCTTATAATTGATAAGAACGTTAACAGCTTGTTTCCCAAGCACCTTGTTGGAAACAAGCACCTTCAGCTGAACTCTACTTCAGTGAAATGTAATGTCTTGTGAAAATGAGCTGATTCTGGTGTGACATTGAAGGAGAAATTTAGGAGAATTCCTGACATGTTCTAAATTGAAATAATCTGTTACAAAATTCTTCCAGGTCTGTTCTAGTGTAGTGTTTTGTTTTTTCTTGGTTTGCCTTTTTTTTTTTTAAAGAACATTAAAACTGTAATCTCTTAACTGGTTATGCAACTTAGTTCTCCGAAGAAATACCTTTATATTTTCAACCCTAAGTCTTTGAATTTTCTTCTTGGGAAGGATGCCAGATTTTAAAATTCTTCACAAAAATGTTACCTTTGTTATAATTATATAACCTCACGTTAGCAGCATAGTATTTCATATGATGTTAAATTTTCTTGTCTGTCAAAATCATAATTGTAACAACTTTGGTTGTGGATTTTCTAGGCTGTTTTTCAAGCCGTGCTCCACCATGTTTTGATATCTGTACTTATACAGGTGAAGCTCAAGCATAAGACCTTCCTTTCTGCTCTTGGAGGGACACCGTGACTGGTGAGGTGCAGGAGATGACCAGGCCTTCTATTCCAGTTCAGCCAAGTTCATGTTCCACGTGGGGAAACGCTTGTGATCAGGTCTCCCTGGTCAGTAGTTGACCAGAACTGCTTTTCAGGAAAGCAGATTTTCACCACGTGTCAGGTCCATAATGGCTTGGCGAGACTGATGTCCATCTCACTTGGTGAGAGCTGGGCTACTCCTGTGGGACACAGTGCTTTGATGTGTTATACCCAGTCTTCAAAATAAATAGAAACAGTCTCCCTTTCAGAAGCACCTCATTCAGGCACTTTCATGACACTGGGTGTCCAATATTTCAGCAGCTCTCCGTCATGAAATAGTTCTGAGGAGTTTCTCTCTACATGGATTTTTGGAAGCTCCTGGTGTTAGTGGTAAATCATAGTCTGTCTAACACCTTCAGTGTGCCTGCCTGTGCATATGTGAGAATTAGTTAATAGTAACGCTCATTTTGTGAGAACTAGGGCCTCTGTCTTTAGCCTTGTTTATGGGATCTCGTAGGCTTAAAAAACGACAACCATCACCACTCACTCCCCTATCCACCCCAACCTTCCCCTCCAACCAAACTAATGCCTAGAAGATCCAGTAGCTGGAGTATTTGCCAGTGACCTGTATTTTAATATCCCTTTCTTTAAATGATATATACACTGGATTTCCAACAGAAGAATGACATACTTTCACCAAAGTTCTACTGGGTGCCACTGAAGGAGAATGCTGTTGTTTGTTTTCTGCTCAGTCACTAAGAAACGTTTCAGTTTCTTTCTCCTTCGGCCTCTACAAAGAAAAGGGGGCTGGGCCACAGGAGAGGGGACATAATGACGTTAGTGCACAGCCCTGTGCCTGCCAGTCGCCCTGTGCTTGCTTATGAGACTCCCCTTTCCACAGGTAAGGGGGAAGGAAAAAAAGCATATAATGAAGGTAAGGAAAATAGTTGTAGCTCCCTGAACATTTTCCCCTCCCACTGTGACTCTGAGCTTGTTCACATTTACTTGAGAGAGCATGGGAACTTTGGAAAGCAGGCTTCTAAGGAATACAGTGGCTGAGCAAACCCTGGCAACAGTTGCTTGGTTTCTTTTATTTTTAATTGGTTGACATGCCTCTCATGACCTATCAATTAAATACAACTGTGTGGATAAGCAGATGTGATCAAATATCTCCATATTGAAAAAAAAAACCCCAACAAAAACTCCCAAACACACCCAACCCCCCCTTCCCAACCCCCCCTCCACCCTAAATCAACAAAAAGCACAGTAAGTCACCCTAAGTAATGTCATGCTGCTCTTCAGGTCCTGTGAGTCGTTCTTTCCCTGTGTAAGTTAAACGTTTTTGTCCTTCAAGAAAGAAAAGAACATAAGTCACTGCTAGTAAAGCTTTTGAGTACTCAGTGATTGAAAATGGTTTCTAAACTAATTTTTTTCTGTGATTTTGTCAAGAAGTGGTTAGTGAAAATAGATCACTGTAACAGATCTGGGCTGTTTACATGTGACAAGGTAAAAAGAACAAGTCTGTCATTTCCAACATACAGCCTGGTGTTTGTTTTCAGGAGAAGTGGGAAACTCTGCCCTGTAACTGCAAAAAGATAAGGCAGACTGATAGTCATGTGGATGTGAGCTTTCACTGTGATTCTGTGCCGAAAAGCAATCTGTGATTCAGATTTATCTGTTTGTGGTAACTCCTCAAATGCTATATCTAGCTTTCAGGAAGGACCCTGAAAATGAGAGGATTCAGAAAAGCCACTAGAATAAGTCTGAAAAAGAAAAATATTTTTGCTGGTAGACCTGAGAAACTTAATCCCTACCTCAGAAGGAGAAATGGAGTAACTTGCTTACAATCTAAAAATAATTCACAAAGTGAAGATAAAGTTAACCAAATATACTGGTAGAAGAATTATCCATAGCTAGGATGGATTTTTCCATCCAGAGTGACTTTTAATTTAAAAAGGTAAAATACAAATTTTATTCTTTTCCAAAGGGAAATTTGGTCATTGCAGCTCTAGTTTTAAAGCAGGAGAGATGTGGCATTTGTGTTATAGATTAGATTGGATGATTAATGAACTTTTGTGGACTGAAGAAATGGCTGCAGTGGGATCAACATTTCTGTGATGGAAAGGCTCGTCAGACCTGACACCTTTTACAGGTGAGAGATCCCCATGTCAGCATGCCATGGGAAGTGTTCCCGTGTTGACACGGGCGTCTGCCTGAATCTGTCTGTCTTGGAGTATGTGAAGTCTTAAGTTTGTCTGCCTTACACTGTTAAATGAGGCTTTTGTTCAGAGCTTTTAACTTGGTTCTCATCTCCCCTAGTGAGGCTTTAATCTCACTAAAAGCGGGATCTTGGTATGTTTTGTTTAGTTTTGTTTGGATTTTATTGTAGGTTTTGGGTTGGTATTTTTCCCTACTGAATCATATGAGTTTAAAGAATATTTGCAGTATAGAGGAGTCTTGTATAAAATCCAGACTTCTCTCTGACTGGGTGTTGTTCTTCTGGAGGTTGTTTCCTTTTTCTTTCTCCTGATGCTAAGAAAAGTTTAATATGAATTTGAATAGGGAAGAAATCATTATTCAGTAGAAATGCAACAGCTTTTGCCAGAATACTTAATGTTTGCTTTAATATGCTAATGTAGGGTTAAAATGTACTTTTATCCTAACCTTACTAATACCTCCAAATTTGTTTTTCACCATGTCTAGGAACTTCATAGGAAAGTACAGCTCTTTGGGGAATAGTCAGGTGATCTTTAAGTGGGGTTTAGAGTTAGTGGCTTGGATTTACATGTTGTTAGACAGAGGAGCAAAACGGTATGTTCCATGGGCCATATTTTCATGGTTAAGTGAGGGTTCTGAGCATAAAAGAAATGGCAGTTTGGGCAGCTTGCTTATAGGCTTGTTTGATTCTGGGACCCCAAGCTCGTGGTGGTAACTGATAGCAAGACTGAAGCTCAGTGGGAGACATCTCTTGAAATGAGGTGACATCGGAGTTATTACTGGTGATGTCAACTTACCTGTGATCTCAGCTGTTGTATTCATAGCTGCATGTCACAACTATAGAATGCAAATTGTCAGGTAACCTGGGTTTCGTGGTGTCTCAAAACAAGGGGAAAACACTAACAAAACAAATGCAGAATTATTGCTGTCGTTAGTGTTTGTTAAAAAATGTGCACATCATTCTGCTGAAGTTGATTGCTTATTTGCATGCTTACTGATATCTGCAATCAAATAATTTCCCAATGATTAGGATTTTTGTTATACTCCTGGGAGAAGGTGTTGCTTAATTTTCCTCTGCAGTTTGCTAAATGGCTCAAATTGTTTGCAATGGCTACACTTTGAAGATGTAAATGTGAAGGGAAGCTGTTTTTTTAATAGGCTTCTATCCTATAAATAACTCAGCTTAGTCCTATTTAAGTTTACATATTTTTTTCTGGAACATGACTTTATATAGTTGAACTGGTCCATTTCTAAACAAGGTATGAGAATCACTTGGTTGTGTGTCTCCAGTATCTGGTTCTTACATAACTGTCTTCTGTAAAACTTTCTGGTTGTCACTGAAAATGGTTTTCTGTTTATGTGTTTTACAGGTTTCTAGTATATTTTGTGGCTTCAGATGAAAAACGCTAATAAGTTGCTGGCTGCACTTAATAATTTCCTTGGTGATTAAATATAGCATAACCATAAATGCCTAAGATTATCCTCAGGCAAAGTGTTTGCTTGATGACTTAAGATTAAACTTAGAAATATGTACGTATTAAAAACAAGTTGCACATACAATAATACTACAACCTGATTTATGCCTTTCCTCTTTTAATATTTGGTGCTAGATTTTTTAACCCAGAGGTGGCAACCTGCTTCATATGCTGCCACGTGTTGGACATTATAGTAGGGATTATGAGAGATGCTGTATTCATAGAAATGTCTTATTTTCTTCACTTTAAGGAAGTTGAAATTGCCAGTAGTGTTAAAATTCCCGTTCTTGTTTCCCATGTCTGTTGAGGGATCTCTTCTTCGTCACCAAGCCACATACTAAGTAGGTAAAAAAGAACAGAATTAAGTGAGCTAGTTTTCAAGCCGAGTAGGGAAAAGATTAGGCTCAACAGTTTCAATGCATTCACATTTTTCTGCTGATTAGATAAGGATTCAGAGCAGACTCTGCATGTGTGCTAAGAGCTCAGCAGGAATCTACAATTAATAAGGATTTCTTAGAGTCTGTCACTCATGACAACTCTTCCAAATACCAGCAAGAGTTTCTAAGACAAGCTATAGCAGGTTTTATGCTCTAGAAAATTTTCATTTCTAAGTAAAACTCAGTATCCTGAGTCTGGATTCTCAGAGCTGTTGAACTGGCTGATTCAAGCACTAATATAAATGTGTTTGTGATACTGTAATGCTCCTATTTTCTTTGATTGCTTTTGTCTTATAACCACAAAAATGCTGAACTTCAGTGTAGCTCTTATCTGTTGAATACAGCATGTTTGAGAAACTACATTTCTCCTTAAAAACATTGCTTCCTAAATCATGATTTCACAAATTGTGAGCTTTCATTTCCTTCTCATGGCAGACCAATTCTTTTATCCCCTGTATGCTGGCATTGGCAGCATAAGCCTAGACTTCAGTCAGCTGAGGTAGGACTGTGTGTAAACCATAGGGACTCTGGAACTACAGGTGGAAACTTTACAGATGTGGGTTAATTTTTCATTTTTCCCCACATCTCTTTCCAGAGTAATTGCAAAGAATTTGGTTTCTTCAAAGCAGTGCAGACATTGGATGCTTGTTTTGGATGATCAATTAAAAGTGCGTGTTTCAGGGCTGGATGTTGCAAGCCAAGAAACCATAGCCCACTTACTTCAGCAGATAACATGCTCTCCAAGAATGGTATTTTTATAATCACAGAAATAACTGAAATGTAACTGGAAGCATTACAGCTTAGAGGAAACATGTCTAACATGTTCCCCTTTAGCTACACCCAAACCTTTCATGTTTACTCTTCTCAGAAGGGGAAGGGTCGATGTATTTTCTGTCTCCATCCCTTGCTGCCTTTTTGCATTACAGTGCTCAGAATATCACTGGACAGCAAATATGTACTCAAACAGAGGTCAAACATAAAGACTTCCTTTTATTCATGGTAATAGAAGGTAAATAGACTTATTTTTTTAAAAGCTGATCTGTGTCAGGGCAACTTTGCTCTCTCCTGTGTTACATGTACTTAAACACTTGACTTTGAGGTTGCACTTGTGTTCTTGTGACCTAAGAGCTCAATTCTCAAGTATAAGATGACAGACCATCGTAGCATGTGAGTGTAGGGTGGTGTTCAGGGAACTTCTGAGCTTCAAGAAGCAGGAACATCCTCAGTGAAAAAGAGCAAAATGTGGGAATCTTGAGGAGGTGGGAGCACTATTGCCTCTAGTTTATTTAAAGACCATCAAGCTGAAGATTAGTCTGTCTTTGTACTGGGATGTTTTGGACAAGCACAAACACAGTGAAAGGGTAGTGGCCAACTAACATGCTGCAGGAGTGTGTCAAAAGTGTTTTATTAGTAAGCATGCTGCAAGGTCATACAGTCAGAAGTAATTCTTTGCCTCCTTTCTTCTTTCTTCCTCTGCCCTAAATATAAATAGCAACTAATCTTATGGTGGAGATGGATTTAATGTTGAATGTCAAGTTTGGGAGTAATACAGGTGCTCAAGTAGAGAACAGCATCCATGTGCTTAAGATCTTTAGAAAGGTTAAAAAAAAAGTGTGAACGAGGCTTTTGTAGTATATTTATACCTGGTCCTAGGAACACTTGAAAGTGAGTTCTTCCTGTAATAGCTTTAGTCCAGCTGAGTCATGGCCTTATACAGCATTTAGTTAAGACCGCCTCTAAAGTGTCCAATATCCATTAAGAAAAAAAAATACAATCCTCTTACAACTGAAAAATGAAAAGCAGGGCTTTTACGCAGAATATTTTCTGGAGAATGTGCTGAAGCTCTTCATTTGAATGGGAGCAGGCATATTTGTTTATAAGAGTAAGGAGTTACAGTCCATTGAGATAGTCCTCTCTGCTGTGAGTTTACTGCCCAGTTTGAATCTTAAGAGAATCATACACAGTGATCGCTTTAAAATGGGGTGAACTGTAGAACATGACAGAAAATCAAGAAGTGATGGTGATGCTGCTGTTTGTTCTTACTGGAGGAAACTATTACCTTTATTCCTACAGGTCTAGTTACTAGCAACTGGTGAAAAATCCAGTGCACTGTAGTATTCCTGAAGTGGTACTCCAAGTAGACATGGATGTTCTAGGCTGTGTCCTCGTGTCTAGCGATTGGCCTCCATGAGGGCTTGATTTGCTCTGTCACCTCTGTGTTGTGGCCTTGCTGCCTCTTCACTTAGTCTGTGCTAGAATATTTAGTCCCAGAAGGGCTCCCATCTCCTTTTGGGTGGAACAGGTTGCTGTCATAGCACTGTAATGCCTTGTGACTGGCTTCTGGCCTGATACAGGGAATATAGTTTGGCCCATGCCAAATAAATACTCTTACATAAGCAAGCATAAAGTTACAGTGATGATCACATTTAGATACCACCTATTCTTTATTGCTCTTCTGAGGTTCATTTGTTCTTCAAGATAAAATTACACATCCCGTATGAAGACAGTTGATGGCTGAAAATAAATCTGTTTGCATAACCTTTTACTGTTCTTTGTTGCAGCTCTCAAGTTCCACTTACAAATATAGGAGTGAGGAATTCAAGAGACAGTTTTCTCATCTGCCAGACTCCGAGAGACTCATAGTAGGTAAGAAGTAATCACAGCAAAAGTCCTTGTCTTCTGTTTGATGACTTCAGATTGCAGTCATGCCAAAGCATTTTGGGTTTTTTATGGCAGATTCTAACTAGACCTGGTACCTCCCTATTCTCCTGTCTTTGAACTAGCTTGAGATACCTTCAAAGAAAGCCAGGTCCATACTCTTCTCTTCTACTGCTTGTTTTGTTGAAAAAAAAAAAAAAAAAAAAAGGGATGTTGTTACCTAGACTGTTAACTAGGTAGATCATCCTTAGCAGAAAGTTTCCCCTTGCTCCATGGAACTAACACCCTTTCCCGAGGCACCTTGATCAATGTGCCTCCTGGGACTGAGTGACACGGTGGGTATTTGTAATTTAAAAGACCACTTTTCAGATGAATGGGAGAGGAGAGAAGCAGGTGTCAGAGAATATCAAACTATGCTGCATAACTTTTCTCAGCACTGAAATGTTCCTTTTCCAGCTCTGTTTCATTCCACTGCAGAATCCAAAGAAGGCAAGCATTTAACCCTACCTCCTTTGCAGAGTGATGCACCTTATTCCCTCCTTTATCACCTGCCTGTGTTGTATTTGTGTAACAAATACACTGTAAATTTTCATACAGCAGTGGCATTGTGACTGTTTAAAGTTCATCTCTCATTTTGTGCAACTTTTAAGGAAGTGAATGTTGAGAGGCTTGGTTAGTGTATACTTGCAGTGTGCAAGAAACAGCTCTGAAGCAGTTACATGCCTGTGTCTTTTTCCAGCCTCAGAAGGCAGTTACCCTCTGAAATGCCTTCTGCACTTTTAAATACTTCAGTAGGGATGTAAAACAGAAGGAAAGGATATTACTTCAAAGCACTGTTTTGATGTTTCTCTTTACACTTGATTGATACAGAAAGCCATGGAGCAAACTCTGAAGCACGGTTTCAAAGAAGAGACTGCCTAGGATTTAGAGAAAGATTTAGTAATGGGTTAATCTCAATCTGTTCCATCAGAAGCAAAGCCACTACTTTTATATAATTTTTTTTTACCCCATAAAAAGCAGTGCTTCCTTTAAAGGAATTTTTGCGTCCTCCAAGCAAGGAGCTCTTCCTTTGCTTGCTGCAGAGAAATTTGGTACAGGCTTTACAGTGCTCCAAGAAGCCACCGCTTGCTGCTGTTCATTAAAGGAATTGTTACTGCTTCTGTTCTTAAATCAGCTGTTAAAAAGAAGCAACTATTCTGCTGTAATGAGCACTGTATGTAAAGATTATACAAAATATTTTTTTCTTAAAATGAAAGGAATTGCTTGGACTGTCTAAATGGGAGCTTAAAGGAGCACCACTATAATTTGCCTGAAAAATGTTGTTTTCAAGCAACATATTGAGTTACTGGTTCTGAAAACTTAAAAGGAGAAATGCTGATCTCTTGTTTTGATATTCTCTTTTGTGTAGCTAGGTCAGAGTGGGGTTGCTCATGACTTGCCCAGTGATGACCTCTTTAGGTCTGAATCCCTCTCTTGCAAACAAAGAAGTCAGATGCAAACTTCTTAGTAATGCTTTCCTCAAGTCCTTAACCTCAAACTCCTGTTGCCGCCTTCTCTCAGCATTTTGGTGTCTGATTGTTCTTAAACATGCACTTAAAACTTATTTGTTTAGATTTAAGCATATGTCATTCTATTTGTAGTTACGTCTCCAGGGGCTTGTATACATGCCTCATTCTTGTTACAAGAAACTTTATTTCCAGTTGATTATTTGACGGGGAAAACGCTAGAGATTTTTAAAAATCATAATAAAAACTTCTCTAAATGCAGACATAGCTTGAAGTTAGGGTGTTGGGGACTCCTGAACAAATTGATATTTGAACAAGAATATATTTACTATCTTTTTGTAGTACACAAAATCAAAATTCTGGCTCAGACAATACCAGATATAAAGCTATTTGATATCTCTAACGGTAAAATCACTAATACATTGAATCAATACATACATTCTGCGTATTTTCTATACATTAGGTACCCTTCTTTAGGTTGGAGCTCCCAAAAGAGGTCTGTCTTAATTATCTAGCAGTAGTACTTTTGAAAATTCCTTTTCTTTGAATCTTCAGGCTCGGAAATTGGGAAAGCTCTCTGAGATTTTTAAAAAGTGCAACCAAATCCTCTGCTCTTGTTCTTAATTAGCAGGTATCTGATGATGGGTAATTGCATTGTAGATGAAATCGCTTTCTCAATAAGGATGTTTCAGTCAGAGACAGTATCATAAAAATGACAGTCAACTTCAGGAAATATCCCCTGCCTCAAGAACTGGATAGCTTGACTGCCTGTTAGTGTCTCGCTCTGAAGATAGTTTTAGCTTGTGATAGGATCTGTTTAGTGGAAAACTATTATCTTACTACAACAGATGAACTACTGTTACGTGGGAGTTGACAGTATAATCTGTTGTACTATAAAATGTTTGTGTGTTCTGTTGTTTAGGTGCTTTGAAGTTTGACTAATGAATACTTCTCCCATGTACTCCTGGTCTTGCCTGGCACCTCTTCTCTGAAAACCTAAGATAGTGCACAGGGGTTGATAGATGGAGTGCTGTCCTCACACGGATGTCCCATCAACTCTGGCTTTGGGCTGTTCCCAGAACAATGGTCTGGATGCAAGCCAGTACAAGTCTGCCTCCGTAGACTTCTTAAGAGTGAAAGAAATGGCTTTTTATTGTATTGTAATACCCCGTATCATTTTAGTTAACGGGTTTGGGTCAACTGTGCTGCAGTCAGTGGGTGAGTAACTTGCTCTTGCTCTCTGTACACAGATTACGCCTGTGCACTCCAGAAGGATATCCTGCTGCAAGGACGCCTGTATCTCTCTGAAAACTGGCTCTGTTTCCACAGCAACATTTTCCGATGGGAGACCACAGTAAGATCTCTTAGCTCACTTGAATCCCACCTTTTCTTTGTCCTGTCCTATCAGGAGATAGGATTAGAGTCTCTCAAATCTCATCCTGTCAATCTCGTACTAGTAACTCTGGGCTGTGAAGAAAGAGCCTGCATCCCTGAGTGGAAATGCAGATCCATTCTCTGTAAAAAAAGAATAGCAATGGAGGCATGTGAATGCTGAAGTAAGCTGGCTCAGTCAGTCATTCAGCATAAGAAGTTTAGGAATTATGCTAAAGCTTTTTTATATTTCTGGATGACAATTTTCCTTTCCTTACCATGCAGAGTTGTCCTATAAAGGAATGTAACACATAATCTTCTACTGTAAGTCCTGGGGCATGACATGGTATGTAGTGTTGCCCTATTCAAGAACTCTCCAGCGTTGAACCTTACGTGACTTAGCCTTACATGTAAATTTCAGCATCTAAGAACAGCTGAAGGGAATTCATAAATTACTTCTGCAAGTTCCCATATTGTGGTCTGTGGCTTTTGAACAATATGAGCAAAGGTAGATATTTGTGATATGTTGACCCTTTATTTCTGTCAGATTAGGTTAATGAGTTAAAATTTTTCATTCGAACAGTTGTTGCATCTGCTGTAGAACTTGCATGAAGCAGTGAATGAGAAAGGGAAGATAACCTAGCAGGCAGGGGATGGACATGTCAAAATGTTCTGTGAAGTGTGAGATTGCTTATAGGGTAGTATCTCGTATTTGGTGAGTGCTCTGAAATACACAGGACAAACAACAAATAGCTTGTGTATTTAAGACAGTGAGGGGCTGTAGAAATACTTAACTGAAAATCAAGCTTACTTTCGTGAGATGGATTTGATGACTTAATATTTCTTATTTGAGATGTGAAATTATTTAAAAAATAAACCCTTTGAACAGTTTATATATTCAAGGGTATAATTTCAAAGGCTGAGTTGTTTGTTTTTTTTTTTTAGCCAAAGCACAGCATACATCCTGGTAACGTGTTTCTGCCTGTCTAGCAGAGTGGTATCCTCAGCAATACCTTTAGGCAATCTGAGCTCATCAGCTACAATGGCAGAGCCAAGTTTGGGACCTCATTAGCAGGCTGTGTTGTTGCAAAGAGAGAGGGAGTAAGTGGAAAACCTTCTGCTCACACAGGAAAAAGAGCTGTATGTTCCTCATTTCTCTAAGCTGAATGGCAGCACAACCTTATATGCAAGAGAAGAAGAGGTAGGCTGGATGGAAATGGCTTCTTGCAGCCAGTCAGACCATGTTCTTCTAAACAGAAACATTTCAACTACTAATATATGAGTCAAACATGCCTAGGCAGGAAGAATTTCTTGCAGTGACTAGACTGCAAATAAAACTCTGAAAATGGACTGTATTGTAAACTTCTGTGAGATAACACAGTCTGTTATGTGATCTCTCATCTGTGTCCTGCTTTATGTACAGTATTCTGATGAGGATTGACATTCAGATCTGTGATTTGTATTTGGTTGGGATTGTGGCATGTGCCTGGAGGAGTAGAAGAAAAGAAGAAAGAACCACTTACTTCCCTAGTCCTAATGTGAAAGGAGATGACTTAAGTCACCTCAGCTTCTACTTTGAAATGCTTGCTGTTAAAGCAGCAAGTGGAGACAGTAATTGCCTTTGTGGTCTCATCTGAATTGCATCCCATGGTTTGGGGTTAGTTTGAGTTCCTCTTGCATATTCTGTAACTTACAACTTTTTAGTCATAAGTTATTTTTAATGTGTCTTATTACATGTGTTTCTGCTTAGATTTCTATTGCTTTGAAGGATATCACTTTCATGACAAAGGAGAAGACTGCTCGTCTCATTCCAAATGCCATTCAAATAGCAACAAAAGGAGAGAAGGTGAAAAAGTGTTTTTAAATATGTTCTTGCTAAATGATAGAGTCCAAAACACAGCACTTGTTCTAGTCTATATTTGCAAAAGTAACTTCCCTGTCAAATGTCTAAATGGGATTGGGATTAGAAGGCGGACTTTGGTTTGGTCCCCGTACATGTTACTTTGATAATTCAACTCCAGTTTGATTGCAAAATCCCTTAGTGGTGTTGATACAATAACCAGAAAGTAAGAGTTTGTCTCACCTATTCAAAGGAAATCTATTTGAAAACTAAAATTCAAGGCATGAATTCAGAATGTGTATTCTTCATACTGGAAAAATATCAAAATCACTGGATTTCAAGTGCTCCTGGAAGAAAACTACAGAAAACAAAAGGACTATGATGTCATGGATGTCGAGTCGTGGAGACATTTACCCCAGAACATGTACTGGGAAATGAAGTTTTTGAGTGTGTATTTGAGAAACTGAAAAGCATGATGCAGAGTCGTCTTATGTGCAACACACTTTGTGATTAGTTCTTCTGTTAATGCCTTGAAAATAATAATTCTTGGCATAGAACAGAGATAGCTTTCCACAGTGAACCTGGAGCTGTTCTTTGTGAAGGGTGATTCCTCATATTTGGCTGTTCCCTCTCAATTTATCCAGTATTAACTTTCATTGGCACAGAAGATGGACCGCTTTGCTAAAAAAACCCTAACTTTCCAATGAGAAAGATTTTAATACTGCAAATGATGCATATAATTTGATCTCCCATTTTAATTATTTTAATTTCAGATAATCTTGTGTGAAAATGTTAATAAAAGGCATATGTGGCAGAAGAATGGAAAGAGCTGGGGCCTGTAAGAAACAGGCATATGTGTTTTTAATTTGCTCAACCTCCTATTTGCAAGTGGGGGAAAAATTTAGGTGTGTTTAAGTTGAGGAGCTCTTCCTTTATGCCAAGGGTAGTCACATGGCCAGAACAGCAAGTGTCTTCATATACTGTGTGGACATTGGGGAACATACTCACTGGAAGTGATACAAAGTGTGGAACGTGAGGACTGTGACCCCAGGTTTGTTGAATGTGAAATGAGGCAAGCTGTTACTGATAGCCTTGGGATATTCAAGATACAAAGAAGCATTCTGGGATTCTTGAAAATAGCTACGTGTGAGCTTATTTTTTACCTTGTTTGTTTTCCTGCAGTTTTTCTTCACGTCATTCAGTGCAAGAGACAGAAGCTACCTCAGTATCTTCCGTTTGTGGCAGAATGTGTTGCTGGATAAGGTAAGCTTGTCTGCATCAGTACCTGTGGTTAAGCAACCAAATAATCCTTTTCTAATGTAGACAGATGTGCCTCTGGAGAATAAGAGACTTGAAGTTAGCTTTTCCTTTCTGAGTTAGAATTCTAATCTGATGTTCTGCTTTGGTTCCTTGTACTTTAGATCACAGATGAAATTCTCATCCTTTCCTTCTCAGACTGCCACCTACAAGTCTACTGTTGAAGGAGCATTTTGTCTTTGCATATAGGCTGCATGCTTCTCTTCAGTACCAGCTTAAGCATATGTTGCTAAATTGATAGGCATTTGCTTCACATTTTCTATGCCTAATTTGTGATCAAAAAGGCAAGAGGTTTTCTCAGTGAAAACTTTCAAGGAAAAAGGCCAAAACTCCTTCTCAGATAAGTTAGCTGAACCTTTGCCAGCCAAGTCATTACAACTCTGCTGACCTTGAATCAATGCAATAAAGCCAGACTGTATGATATGGAAGTGTATTTTGGCAACTTCTGCTAGTTAGCTTGATCTATATTGTAGTTTGTGGATAATTAAGCTAATCTTCTTACTAAAAATGGACTGACACTTTTGCAGAACATCACTGTAAGAAAGACTGTTTTGGTAAACCAATTCCTTCCTGTTTATGGCTCTCATTGTTTAAATATTTTAACACAGTTGCAATTACACACTGAAATATCTGTATATAAAACTGCGATGATCCCCAAAGGTTTAAAGCTGTTGTGCTACTTACACAGAGTAGCTACGTTTTGTTTTTTGTTAGATGAATTTTAGGGCAGACTAGAGGCACTTTTTGTCAAAACAAATGCTGGAAATAAAGGGAAGTGCTATTTAAGGCAAAACCAATGTTTCTTGCAAATCTCTTGCCCCTCAAATCAAATACTGTTTAATTGGAACTTCATAACCATCTTGTCTTGAATCCAGCCACAATGTACTATGTCACCTTTTGACTGGAATGTACAACTGGAAGTAACCTTGCTTTCTTTCATTGTGCAAAGTTTGTCAGACATGGCACTTATGTTATTCAGTTGATTAGTTTGTGGTGCTGGAGGGTCAATATGTGGACATTCAGGTCTACAAACCTATTCTAGGGCTGGAACAGAGGTAACAAGCTTTGTACTGTTCAGTATTAGTTTTTCTTGTGTGTTTCCACTCTGTGACACTGAAATGAGAGTCACATTAGGATCAATTTTTCACTTTTGAGCAGTAGCTAAAGGATAGATAAGAAAGCAGGAGGCATGGAATGCATGCAAGATGAGATGAATTAAGCCAGCAGGTTTTCGGAACCAGTGCATTTGAGTAGATTGGGAACTGTCCTTATTTCTATCAAATCTTGCTGTTAGCTTGCTTGCAATCTCACTGAAGTATGTTGAAAGATAAATCTGTTTATGAGAATTTTTGCTTGGGGTTCTCAGTTGTAAAATGGAGCACTGTCATGTGGTGTATGTGGGGCTTTTTAATGTAGAATGTTTGAAACTATTATTGAAACAGGATTTCTTTTAGGTTAAGCTCCTATTTCTGCAACATAGTAATGACTTCTGATTCTCTGCTGGAATGTGTTTGAATCACCTGTCAGCCTTCTTCATTATATTCTTTACCAGATCGAGCTATATAGGGGCACTGTGGAGTTGAAAGTAGAAATTGAAGTTGCTGGAGCTGGATCCACTAGAATGGCAGCTGTCTACTGAACTATTACTAAAAGAGAGCCCTTGGTGTTTTCAAGCAGTTTTGCTGTTTTCTCACCACCACCCCGATGTCAGGAACAGCATACATTTGGAAAATATCTCATACACCTGAGGCCCTGCCATGGTAGGCAATGCCTGAGTATGTGCAGCTTGGTGTTCCTGGCTTCAGTGATCAAAGGGATGCCATCAGAATTTGTAAGGCTTTTGACAAAAAACAAATCTCACTCCGGAACCAGTTCCAAAAAGAGCTGGTTTTAATGTTTCCTCTGCAAATAGCGAAATGTTTCAAAGCCTGTGAATAGCTTGGTTATATTCTGGAGCACATCTGCTAGATCTGGAGATGACATCCAACTGTGAAATTATGAAATAAAGTTGCCATCAGAAGTATACCTCTGATGATAGGTGTCACAGTGCTGGTTTGCACCACCTGACGGTGAATAACCCCCAGTTTTCAGGATTTGGATCTAGGGGACTGGAATTACATTTGTTTCAAATCATGTCTGTGCAGAGGTAATTTTCATTCCCGGGCCTCTTCAGCACTTCTGGGCATAGATTTTGTGCTGTGAGATCTCACCTCTGAAGAGTGACCTGTCTGCTTTACCTGATACACCTTAAGCTTTCACCACCTGCAGAACTTCTCGGTGGGGTCAGGCTCATACCCGTTCCCAGATCTCCATCTGGTGGCCGTTCTGCCTTGTACCTCCCAAGTATTGCATGTCCTAGATGGTTGAACAAGTACTCCTTTGACAAGTCTGCCTTTCTATTAGAAGTGACTTGCACTGTGCAAGAAAACCAGCAAATGGTTACATGCTATTCTGTGCCCAAATTTACTTCATCCATGAAGATGCTTTCCCTCAGCTTTTCACCGCTGTTCTGACAAGACTCCTGGTCCCCTTTAGCTGAGTTACAATTCTCTAGCTCATAACTCCTTCAGACCTTGCTCAGAATACAGTGTGTTTGGTGCCCTTCAGCTTTAGTTCCTCTGCAAATCAGTGGGTACTTTCCTCTTAAAATGGGCCTTTCTTAGGCTATTTATTCTTTAAATGTCCATGCAAAGACTTATTTCTTTGAAGAAAAATTCCACTTTTTTTTTCTGTCCCTGTTGTAAAATGTGTGTGGAGTGAGTCTTGTAGGCTTTTACCTTGCCATTGTTTTTCAAATGATCCAGCATCATGGAAAATAAGGAATCATTAATGCAGGTCTGGAAGAGACATGACACTGGTCTTGATAAAACAGATAGCTGCTTCCACATCCACTGCAGCTTTCAATAATACATCTGTTTATAAAATCAGCCAAAAATCCCGTTTTGCAATGGGCTTTCCAGATTGGTACAAGAAGTTCATTCATGGCTGCTATTGACAATAAGAGCCGTGCGATTTACAGTTTCGCTTTATTTTCCTAAACCTTATGGGTGTCAAATATCCCTCAAGTTTAAGGGAGAAGGAACAAATTAAAATGTAATTAGGCAGGTCATTCAAATCCCAAACAAACACAGCGCTCCTTATTTCTAGTGGAACAAGATCTTAACTTAATCGGTCTCAATTCCCATGAGTCCTCTTCCTTAGAGTTGGATTTATTTTCCTATTGTTCTTCTTATGCTTTGCTGGGTAGAGATTTGCACCTGTCTCCGGAGAAATTGTAGCAGGTAAGTCTAGAGGTGTGAGAAGGGACCTGAATTTCTGATCAGCTGGGCTTCTTGTGGCAAACATCTCCCGGGACAGCAGTTCTGCGTTCCCCAGCAGTTTCTCAGGGAAGGTTGTGAAAAGAGAGATGTTTATTTGCACCTTTGTGTACAACAAGATTAATTTTGGAGATGAAAGAAGGCTTGGTTTGATTCTGAGCTTTATGTTTTTAGGCAATTAGAGGGAGAGTTTGCTATTTCCCTCCCCTGATCTGTAAACAGAGTTCTGTATCAGAGTTGCCTGGCAGGAGTGTGGTGTGTGGTGGGGGTTGTCTCTTTCGTCAACCTGTATGGCATGTCTTGTTCTTATTTCTGCATTTGTCCATAGAGGGTAAAAATCAGCAGCATTGCTTCTTCTGTCAGTGGTATTCTGTAGTATTGTTTGTGCCCTGACACCGCTTTGTCTGGCATGAAGCAAAGTATTCATGATCTGTGCTCTGGTTGAAAAGATGAAGGTGTATCCCAGCTGCTTCTTGTAGCCTTTGTTTTTGTATACAAAGAGAACTGAGGAAAAACCCAGTGTAGACCATCACCTTGAATGGGCAAAGTAATGAATGTTTAGATTTAGCCTTTCAAGCTTCAGAGCTTCTCTAAGCCATCCTCTCAGAAGCAGAAGTCTGACCCAGAAAATGTATGCCCTTCTTTGCTTTCAGAGCTGACTCTTTCTGATACAATAAAGCAAGTCTCGTTTGATCTTGGCTCGTGACCATTAAGAACTTATTATATCTAGCTGAATTAGGAATAATTGAGCAGAGCGCAAGAATCCTGTTTTAGAAGCCAAAGTCGGTAACATTGGCTTTACAAAACAACAGGAAACAGCTTTATAAATTCTTTTTTACAAGCTGAAAAGCGCCTCTGCTTTCCTCAAACTGTTGAGCTGACTGTATAAGGGCAGTCTGATTTGCCCATAGACAGAACATACCAGTGAATTTAATTAGCAACATTAGCTCTGCCCCATTATAGCTGGAAATCAAGGCATGGGCAATATTGGGCAACAGAAATGAAAATGGCTTTGCTTCTGTACTTCGATTCCTAGTTGGAAGGTGTGCTAGCTAAATATCCACCTCTGTCGTTTTTTGAAACCATGTAATGCCCGTCCCTGGTTCTTGGCCATTTAATAAGAACAGTTGTAGGTAGTTGTTTGTGGTTATGAGTTTATTGCTCCAAAAGACAGCATGCCTGAGGAAAGTAAGGCCAGCTGTAAGTGGATGCATGTGTTTCAGCAGTGCATGGCTCTGTAGAACAAACCCCCGTGCAGAACAAGGCCGGCATTAGCTGCTGTGACCCTTGCTTTATAGCTGTGTGTTTTGTGTTTTAATGTTTACTTTGCCCTCGCTAGGATTAAATACCTTGAAACTGATCTCTGCCAATGCGGTGCTTGTTGCCAGCTGCTTTCTAAAATGCCCGAAACCGTGTTGTGCTGGAAAAGACCCGAGGGAAAAAAACCCTTGCTCGTCTCCGGAGCTGGGCTGTTTGCCCCGGCCCTCGGGGGGAGCGGCTCCCGTGCGATGCGGCGCGATGCAGCGCGGGGGTCCCGCCGCGGGGGCGCCGGGGCAGCGGGACCCCCGTGGGGCCCGGCCNCGCCAGGTGGGTCGCGGAGCGGGACGGGGCGCGGTGGGTGCCGGCAGCGCGGGCAGCGCCGGGGCGGCTGCGGGCGCGCGTTTACATCGTGCCGGTGGGTCAGCTCCTCCGTGTCTGTCTAAAATTGCGGGTACTGTAACGCTCCACAGGTGAAGCGAGCGGGTGGAGGGGATCATTTAAAGGCCCTTTAAATAATGCATGGGTATTTAATGTCATCATTTCATGCAAATAGTAAGCGCTACTTGTGTTACTGCCTCATTAGCACAGTCCTGTTCCTTTGATCAATATGGATGGTGGCCGAGGCACATTTTCCAGTGTGGTGTCTCCTGTTTTAAGACTGCTGGTATTGCTCTCTGAGCTCGGTTAAATACCAAAACCTTTTATTTCCTTTCTTTCTCTTTTTTTTTACCCTCCCCAGCCCTTTACAGCCCAGGTGGACTTTGAAACTCATTGCTTACTTTGCAGATATGAGTGTGTCGTACTACTTTCCCCTCTAAGCTTTCCTGACGATTTAAGAAAACCTAAATATGTCCCGGTAGCTGTGGGAATTCATGGAACAGGACAGAGATACTGTAGAGAAGGACAAGACTTAGCTAGTGGTGAGTCAAGGTAGTCCTGAAGAAAAGCAACTATTTTTCATAAAGAGGGTGCTGGTGGTACAAAGTGAGGACCTCCTGTCCCACCTTGGCAAAGTGGACAGTTGGCTGACCTAGACACCGATGTAGTGGCTGAAATGCTAGCCTCCCGCAGTTTGTAAAGTACTCTGAGCATCCTCAGGAAACAGACAGGTATCTATTAAACAGTTTATTCAGGATCAAAGAGAGACTTACTCATCTTGTGCCATATCAAGTGAAATTCAACAGGGAGGTACCTTGAAGGTATCTGTGAAAATATTGGTGACATATGAAGAAGCAAGTAGTGGCTATAAGTGTGTGTTTTCTTAAAATGACAATTTTTCTTATGCCTGGTGTTAGTGGTTGAACAGCAATGGGTTGGCAGTATGGAGTAAGCAGGAGTACAGTTGCCCAAAATGCTGAAACCCAATCTTGGAACGTGATACCTGAATGCTTTCTCTCCTTGTCAGAATTGAGGTTAAAGGCTGTGGCGTAATTCAGACTTGTTGCTGTTTTTTCTCCAGTGCCTTACTGTCCCATACCGTGGTTCTTGACTAGCTTGCTTTGTTTCAGAGGCTAACCAAGCAGGAATTCTGGCAGCTGGTGCACCAGAGCTATGGCTCTGAGCTGGGCCTGAACAGCGAGGAGATGGAGAGCTTCCACTCGTCGTCTGAGGACAACGGGCAGTCTCGGTAAGGAGAGGCTGTACAGCCTACTGAAACACCTGGGGAGAAGCTGTGTCCTCTTTCTTAGAAACTCTGTTTCTAAAGAGCTGCTGTAGCCTGGCCAGAAGGGTTAAGCCTGTAGTGAAAGCATGCAAAGGTCTGAACTGTGTAGACAAACGTGCATAAAAACTTAACCGTGTGAATTTTCTAAAATAGTAGCAGTGCAGCTGAGGCCCCTTAGAAGGGGAGGGAGGAAGACCTTGTTCTCCCTGGATCTGCATGGGGATCAGCATAGGGTAGCTTAAATAGCAGCCTTTTCACAGGATGGTGCCTAATGAGCACCTGTATGCCCTTCAACAGTTTGGAAGGTTTGAATAGAATGGAACTGTGTTATGGTTCAGATGCTTTTTTCTTCCCCTCCTCTGTGTAGACTGAAATGTTTGTTCTGCCTTGTTCTCCTGATATCTGAGGTCTTAGCTTATTTTTGTATTGTTCTCAGCTTGAAATAAGAAACAGGAATAGTAATATAATAAGCTGGAATAATTGTAATAATCATGATGTGATTTTTAAAAGAGTTGCCTTGATTTTTTGAACAAATGTGAACTGATTTATGACCTGCCAGTGTCAATCTAATAACAGCACTTTACATATCTCTATGTGAATAAGCATGGCCCTACAAAACTGAACAATGTAATTTATGTCTCTTCAATCCTGTGTTATCTGAGTATGTTTGTGAGAAAAATGTCTTGAGTTCATTACAGGCTTCAAAAGATGATGTTATTGTTTGGTTTGGGTTTGCTTAGTTTTTTTGTTGTCTTTGTTATGTTTTGGGTTTTTTCTGTTAAAAAGTCACGACTTTGCAACTTTGAAATGAGTGATGCGGGAAATAAATTATTTTCTGACACTTTCTTAAAACATTTTCTTTCCAAATTAGTTATAAGCTATATCTGTTTCCTCATTTCCCACAGCACTCACTTTCTCTTTGATTCACTGGTGCTTGGTTTTATTAACCTTATGATCAGAAGCTGCATCTTCTGAGAGGTGGCTGGAATGAGGAAAATGGCTCGGTATTAATGAGCTGGATGTGGGAAGAACAAGTTGGTAGTTTTTAATGTTACCTGAACAGCCATGTTTTGAATGCAAAAATCACACGAGAGGCTTGCTTGGATTTCTCAGAGCTTATATCTCCAAAGACATCTTCCTTTTTGGTTTGGACAGATCCAGCATTTGTGATGATTCTGGAGAAAGGGATGAAAAACTACCCAAAATGATTGGTTTAGTTCGTGAGCCCACGCTTCAAACAGAAGGAGAGTCACTCAACAGACACATGTTGCCAGGAGTAAGTGCTGACACAGCCTGTCTCACTATTTGTAGCTGATAAGCATATCTGCTTAACCTGTCTATCTGTAAGCATAGGATGAATGGAGACTGTAACTTCTAAAGAAGTCTTTGAGAAGTCAAGAATATTTCTTGAATTTGAAAGTGAGCAAAATTCTGTATAAGAGAATACTGTTTGTGTGAGCTTCAGCAATGCTCTGTCGTTAATTTGCTGCACAACCTGGCTAGAATGCTGAGACTTATGCCCTGGTCTGTTTTTTGTTTTTCCTTTAAAAAACAAATTTCTTGGTTTTTCTTATCCAGTTCCTGCGGACACCATATTTGTTTTTTGTCCAAGGGCTTTTTGAAAGTAATGCCTTATTCACTTCCAATGCTTTCTTGCTTGTGCTATTTGTCATTTAAAAATACATCTCCTCTTATATTATTGTCTCTCCTATACATAAGGTTTATTAAAGGGTAGTTACACTTCGTTGTCCTTGCCTTCAAAGGTCAGTTAGTCTGCTGTTGTGAATATATGAAACCTTTTTTTTTTTTTATTGAAATCTGTGGAAATGCTTCAGAAGGAAGGGGAAGACCCCCACACTTGGTATAATAAGGGTGAATTTTACCTTAATGCCTTGAGTTAGTACAACTGAACAAGCATGAGTGCCTCACTCATGTTCATTCATGTTGTATGAATTTGTGAATGTGTTTAGCTGCTGGGATTGGCCACTGCATTAGTAGTGATATCTGAGATGGACACAGTGTCTAGCACAGGTACTGAGACTCCTGTGTGCAGCTGTAGTCCTAAAAAGTTGCAGGTATTTTCTCTTGGTTATTAGATATCCCAAAGGTCTTGGAAAAGAAAATAAACCACTAAAGCATTTTTATAAGCTTCACTAGGGCTGGGTACCTAATTGCTAGTTTTGCTTTGGAGAATTTGGGGAAGGAAGAAAGGAGATTATTTTAATAGTTTTTACTACTGTATAAATCTTCTGACTTCTGTCACTTGCTAAAACTGATCTGGAGGTTAAGAAAGATTTAAATAGTTTTGCCAAAATCCAAGTTAATGAATAGAGACTCATATCTAGCAAACAATATTGGTGTTTCTCAGATGTTAAAAGCTTAGTTACTTGAGTGATGAGTATTCCTCATGGAAACCCTAGCAGTATAAAACAAGATTTTTGGAGAGTTGTTAGGGAGGCCTGAGAAGACTGAGGATGCTGCTGGAATTTGGGCTCTTTGGGATAACTAAAAATCTACACAGGTACCCTTAGTTTGGACTTGTAAGTCTTATTTGCACAAGAACAAGTCATTTAAAAATAATTGCTGGGCCTGGGAAAGAAGCCACACCCAGAGATGTCTCTTGCAGGTGCTAAATCTAATTGGGCATCTTGGTAAGGAGGAGTGCCTGGGGATTTGGTCTGTAAAAATGCCTGGATTCTCCCTTGAATAAACTGCCTCTGAAAAGTCTTCTAATTATAGTGTAAAAGTGCAATCTTGATAAATATATAAATAAACAGTTTAGCTTACTGTTTCAGGGTAGCTAAAATGCACAATGATTTTGTTTAGCTGTATGTGTCACTTGGCATTGCTCAAGAATGTCCATGCTCTCTCCACAGCCCAGAATTGCAGCATATTTTGTAGAACCACAAGGGCAATAGGAGGAGGCAGTAGTGCTTAGAATGTATTTATAAGAAGCCATCACAGTGATGACACAAAGCACACTCAACCACCTTCCAAAGGCTGGAGGGAAACAGGCTTAAACTCCCCTTTACTGCTCTGATAGACAAAGTAAGTCCCAAAGCTCTCGTAAGAGGAAGATCTGAATAGTTGAGGGGTTGGGTCTAGTATTTGGCCCATCTTGAAAAAACTATTGTTAATGGCTGCCTGTAGTTGATTGAAAAAAGTCTGTGTGGAACACCAGTCATGGCTCATCTGCCTCTCAGTACATGTGGGTGTGGGAGCCACCTTGTTGCCTGTTTTTGCGACCATCGTCTTCCCTCCACCCCTTGAAGGGAGGCCTTCCAGTCCCAGAGCTTGCTGTTCACAGGCTGAAAACCAAAAAAGCCTTGGCACAGAGCTTAGCAGTACTGGACTAGCTCAGAAGATAAATGTACAATAGGGAAGAAATTACACCCAGCTGACAGATCTTAAAATCTTTACTCTTTAGTGTGAAAAAAACCCAAACAAATGCAAACCAACCCAAAACCCTATGAAATCTGTGTTAAACTCAATCAGTTATTCCAAAAGCCCCAGCTTGAATCTCTTCTTCCATGACATCTGGAAAAGCTTTTTTTCCTAGGAGCTGTTGCTTTCGTCTTCTGACTTGAGCCTGGCTTTCCTGCTCTGCTCATGGCATAGGCGGCTGCTCTTATGCTGCTGGTGGGAACCCCACTTGTTCACTAGATCCCTAATTGTTGCCAAAATGCTATGAGAGTTCCTTGGGTTTGTGCTGGATCAGTGTGTCGATTTTTAGGCTGTTCTGTCACAACTAGCTTCTTTTTGACTTCCGTCTGTATTGGTAGAGTATTTTGACATTTAACTTCGGTTGTGTCCTAGATCCTGTTCTGTGACCGAGTATAACTTACATGGCAGCTTCTCTCAATAGGAGCATTTGTTAACTGATTTGTTTTTCCGATTCAGCCTTCCTTTTTAATTTTTTGACCCTGATGGAGTATTTTTACCTGCTTATACTGCAGTCAGATTCATGCCTGTCTCTGTTTTCAAGCCACCCACCTCCTCCTAATAGCCTTTGGTTGCACAAAAAAAGTAACAGGTTTTTATTTTGAAAAAAAACAAGAAGTACAGGAAGTACATGATGACTGTTCAAGCAGCGGATGCTCTTGCTTTCTTGAGTCAGTGCTGAATAATCTTTAGGGATGGTGGTTTTGCAGATGAATCAGAACAACTCAGTTGAGGAGGCCTGATCGTATTACTACAGTCCACGCGCTGCTCTTCTGGGGGCTGCAGTGCTCTTGATCCCAGGTGTTCCACTGGCGGCAGTTGGGCCTTGAGGAGAGGTTTAGAATGAAAACTGATTCAAAGCTGGTAGCCAAGCTTTTTGGGTGGCATTTTGAGATACACAAACTTTGTCTATACAGTTTCCTTGGAGATTTACTTCTTTAAGTGTACGATGGCGTATATGGTTAGCTGACAGTTCTTGTTTAAGTTTAAGTGCTGCATCATTGATTCAGAGACTGATACTCTGGGAGATTTCCTTCCTGCCTATATATTGGAGATGGCAAATGATACTCCATTGCTTTGTTTCTGAGAAGTAACATTTTATAGGTAGGATGGCTCTAGACAGTATTTTAAAACTTCTTTTTTCAACGGGTGATGGAGTCCTACAAAATAAGAACTTTTCAAATATGTAATTGGGATAATCTAACCTTGCTGAAAGAGGAAGGCTCTGCCTGTTTCATTGTGCTTCCCTTCTGGGTTGTTGGAGCCTTGATAAACTGTTAGGAAAAAACTAACCTGAGGAATAGAAAGTAAATCTGTGTTAGGTTAATGAATTTATAAATGCTGATGTTGAAGCAGGGAAGGGGCCCAAACTGTGCAGATGTGTGCAAGGGGACTGTCCCATTTAAGGCAACTCTTGTTACCAGCAGTACATACGAATAAGTCTGTGCCTTGATATCAGGGTTTAGTAAAATATTTAAATAAAGAGTAGAGAAGTTGGCTGGGGTAGAGGAACGAGGGGGAAATTAGTGCTTGACTGTGTGGTAATTGAGTAGATAGAACTTGTGGTTTCCTTTGTATGGCTGTCTTTTTTTAAAGTAGCTTTCTCTTTTGGGTGTGGTTTTTTTTTTAATGGTCTCTGATTACTGATATTTTTTTTTCTCTTGGTTGTTTCAGGTGGAGGAGTCCCCAAGTGAGAAGCAAATAAAGAACCCTCTTCCATCTTCAGAAAGAAAACCTGCTAAGCTGGTTAGGAGCAGGTCTTTAGAAAAGTCCTTGGACCTTAATGAGAATGAAAATCTTCCAGAGAAGAGCAGTGCTTCAGATAGTGAAGAAGGTAAATCTCTTAACAGTTGTGATCTGTAAGACAACACGACTTCGGTGTTCCATCTCATTTGTGGAGAAAGTTAGAGAACTTTCTGGTCTTATGAAACTTGTTTGCTTATTTGTTTCACAGAATTGCAGCAAAAAAAATTTTATCTTAGTTTCTGGGGGAAGAAAAAGTTGTTGGGTGTTTAGAATGAAAACAAACACATTGTGGTTTTTCTTTCTCTCTTTTGGTGGGTAGAGAGTTGCTAACAGCTTAAACTAAAGAAAGTTTCTTGACAGTGGGGTGGTGTTAATTTCAAAGATGTTTCTTTCCTTTGTTTGCATTTCTTGGAAACTGAGGAGAAACATTTCAGACTGTTAAGTTTCTGAAAGATTCCCCCAATCCCCCCTTCTTTACACTTCTACTTTCTTCTTAAGGCTTATGGGCTTCATTGTTACTAATGGAGTAAGCTGAGGAACTTACTGAAAGCCCAGGGAAGACAACTTCCCAGCTTTTGGGAGAGTATTGTGCATATTCTGAATCTGATCTGAAGATGAAAAACCTTAATGGATATCTTGCAGCAGATATCTTGTGCTCTCTGTACAAACAGTATCTTAATGGATCCTAATATACCAACCTCATAGCTCATATCTCATTACCCAGTACAAGACAGAAGAAATTCAGCCTGGATGACAGTGCTGAGGTCTGTGGGTGCTTGTCCTGTGGTCCCACAGTAGCCCCTGACAAGTTCTCACTTTCTGTGGTGAGATTTTCACTCACCATGGAGAAGTTTTCTGTGCCAAAGGGCTGTAGTTGTTCAGACAGCTCACTGAACTTTGGTGGATATTCTGTAATATCCAAATCTTGGATTCTGTAAATGCCTTTAAAGTGTGCACAGCCTGTATTGGTTCCAAGGTTATATGGTGGTGAGCAAATGAAAGATAGAAAACCCCAGCAGTAGTACTGTGCTCAGTAGCAGCTGTATATTTCTTTCATGTGCAAAGAGAACTTGCTTCATCGCTTATTGGCAGGAATAGAACAGTTTAGTTAATTGAGGCCAGTTCTTAATCTCACTGAGAAATTTTGTCTTATCATTTCAGCATTGACAACTGAAGTTGTTTGCAGGTGTCATTATATGGGGATTGTTGAGATGTCCAGGAAAGCTTTCAGAGTTACGGATTGAATTGGCTGCCTTCAAGTTGTGATTTTTGCCTGGGGATATACTTTATATTCAGTTAACTTTGCTGTTGCTCCCCCATACTGCTTCTGTGTTGGCTTGAGTTCAGATTCAACTCAGTGCATGTCAGGCATTATCATTTTTGTGAATATACCTACTTGAAAAGGCTGTTGTTTATGCCATACTCCTACGCACTTAACAAGCTTCACAAATTAATTTACTCTTTCACAGGTGTATCTTTTAGAGCAGCAGAAAGTTTTGGCCTTTGGATGTTTTAGATATTTTGCAGCTTTCCTGTCTACCTATTACCACATCTCTCTTCTGCCTCTATGTTTTATTTTTTATCACAAAGGTCTCCAGTGAAACTGATTAAGAAGTAGTCCTGTTGTCTTTCCTGCTGCTAGTTGCCAAAACGATAGCAGTAAATATTCCCCGTCATGCCTGCATTAGTGATGTTGAATAAATAGAGCATATTAAACTGGAGATGTCTCTTTAATAAAAAGATAACTGACTTCATACTGCTTTTCTTATTTCTCTTCCCTTCCCCAAGACTAGTCTTTTTTAATTCAGAGCAGGATTTTCTAGACTCACAACATTAATCTTTTCTCTCAGGATCTTCATGCTTAGAATTTTTTTCTTCTGTTTCTCTGTCTGTTTTCTATTGCAGTTGCCCCACACTCTTACAAGGTGAATTCCTTCACACAAACGAAATTAGCTTTCCTTCATGGCAAAGGTTTACCCATGCGATTAATTTCTCTTGGGTCCTCTGGCTCATACTCAGGCTGCCCATGGAGGTGTCCTGGCAAATAAGGTGAGGGGCAAGCTCAAGCACAACATTAATTCCCTTGTCCTAAGCAGTTCTCACCTTGGGGATGGGGGGTCTGCATCCCACTGTGCACCACTGGCCTATTGACCTGCAACTTGGTGTTTTTATCCAGTTTCGTAAATCAGAGTATAAATCCTGAGCCATGACAAACTTTTGGCTAAGCTAAACATTAATATCTGTGGCCTTAATTCTGAATTTCAGAAAACAGATTTTAGTTCAAGCATGGAATACATATTTCCAACACAGGGCCAAGAGATCTTTTTAATTTCCTCAAGACTATTTAGTATATAGAGTAGTTTGTTTGTTTGTTTGTTTTCAATGACTGTGTTCAGCAGCATGAAATACTTCAAAGAAAGAAGGGGGAAGCAGGATATTGGAAAAAGTCTTTTCTGCTAGAAGGCTTTACTGTGTACAGGGAGATCATACATTTCTCTTCTCCTTGAGTAACGTGTTGTTTCTGTGTGTACTAATAGCCACCTTAAATGTGTGATCTGCAGGAGAGCATAACTGCCTGTACCATGGTGCTGTAAGAGGGGCACAGCAGAGGCTTGACTTTGCTTGCAGAGAGTGGTATATGGGGCATACAGTGTTTGAAATACAGGATAATTGAAATTAGGTTCAGCCCTGTGTTAGTTGTCCCCCTCCGCCCCCGATATGAAATTTTGGATATGCAGTGTATATAAGGAAGAGTAGCCCTGTTATCTTGTTGGCATTTTAATCAGAATACTGAAAGGATGTCTTTTGTTGAAAAAAAAAATTATTTACTTTGGAGTTTGGAGGATATATGTTTGAGTCACCTGAAGGCAAGAGGTTGAGGGGATTTTTTATCTTACGAACTGGAAAAATCTAGCCCTGTGACAATACTGACTCAATAGCTCCCCAAGTTAATTCTGTACTTAGTTTTTAAATTATAGGAGAGTTCTCTGAAAATGGTTAATACTGCTGATACAGTCTTTAAATAGATGATGTCTGGAACATGTTCACTTCTAGGAATTGGTTTTATTCACTTGATTTCAGGTGTATTTGGTTAAAAGCTCCTACCTACATATCTTTCATGCAGCGTGTAATTTTTTCCCCATCCCCAGCAGTATAGAAATGTTCAACAGTGCCAAGATTTGCATACTTTTTTTTTTTTTTAAATCCTGATCCTCCCCCAACTCTGTGGAGTGGAAAAATCAACCTTATTAATTTGATAGCCTCTGCTCTTATTGGTTCAGCTTTCTTAATTTGCTTGTGGTGTGTTTAGCTTTTTGCTGTTGGTTGTTGATGGGAATTTTAATAACAATATTTTTCTTACTGCCCCTTCTCCCCCCTCCCCGCATTTTCTGTCTCTTTTTTTGCACTGCAGATGTCTTTAAACCTCTGCCATCACTGCTGCATAATGGTATTATATTCAAACATCATTTCACAGCTTGCCTTGCAGTGATGAAAATGACCTTATGAAGTGCAAGGCAGTAGTGAGGGAGGGAATAATCCTGCTGTCGTTAGGCTGAACCAGGACACTCCTGGTAATATGTTTACTTCTGTGATTTTGGGTCCCTAGGGATCCTTACCTAAAGTCCGAATCATCTCATGTTCTTTTAGCAGACAGCTCCAATTCAGCTATAAATGTATTCAGGTTAAGAGAGTTAGTGTTGATAATTATGTGCCGCTGAGGGGTTAGAACAGCACTGAAAGTGAAGGAGTTAGACTGATACCTCTGTATTTGCACAAAACATTTTGTTAAGAAAGAGCATTCCAGGCCAGTCTTAGGTAAAATGCTTCATGTTGCCCTACTGTTGTGAAAAACAAAGGCAGATACAAGTTAACCTGTGTGAGTTAAAACAAAGAAAGCAGTAGACAAAGGTGCCTCTTCATTTGTAGCAGAGATAAGTGGTTAAAGCTGCCCGTTCTGTTCAAATTGTAAGTGTATAAAGTGTGCACCCTATTCATTGCTATGCTACTGTTTGTGCTCGCTGCTTCATCTAGGATTTCTACAGGTAAATTTTGAGAAGCCCAGATGGTAGTGACTTGAAGCGTGTCAAGCTCTTGGTGTATCCAGCTACTTGTTTCCACAGATGTGGAACTCACAGCAGCATTTATACACACATGCACCTTCCAGACCCATTGTCCAGAAGGTTTCCAGTTTTTCTGGAGAACGGCTGTTTGAATCCTAGCACCTAAAGTAGCTGATGGGCCTGATATATAAACCCAGGTTTAGCTTGGATTTTCTGAAAATTAGTGCTGTATGTGCTAACAACATTTTAAAAAAAAAAATTTTCTTCCAAGAGCTGAGAAGGTTTGTAAGTAAAAACATATTTTTCAATGGATACTCATGCATTTGGCACTTCACTGACTATTCCTTATTAAAGACATGACCATATAGAGATAGTGTAGGTAAATTAACTTACAGGAAGTTTTGTCTAGGCCTGCGGGTGCTCTTTCTTCAGACTCTCTAGAAAGAGGACAGACTCAGAGTAATACAGCTCGCTAGCAAGATTGGCACCTTAAGGTAATACAGCGTGGGCTTTGTGCGTATCACAAGTTGCCCTGGCTTACCAAATTACCTTGCATCAGCAGAAAAATAGTAGCTGTCCTCAGACGTTTCAGGTGAACATGAAGTTGAGTTGTTTAGCTCAGGCTCACTGGGGCAGAGGTAACTTGTGTTATCTTGTATTTGCTAAGACATATACACCTAGCTGACAAAGCTGATCTGGTGCTTGTCTGGTGGCTTGATCGTGTGTCTGGGTCTTTAATTTTTTTTTAAGTGGTGGCAGATTCCTTGGGCATGTCAACGTCCAGCTGAGTAACACTCAACCACAGTAACTAGGTTTGAATTGCCTGGTATCTGATTCCATGCTAGCTGATGCACAGTAGGCGGAGGGGACATCAGCATCAGTATCTGAAACTTCCTGTGTCTTAGCAAAAGAAAGGATGTAGGGAGTGTGCTGTGAAAAGACAGATCTGTAATGTTGAGGTCTTGTTAAATGAGGTCAAACTTACAGTTCACTTGGCCTGCCTTTTGTTAGTGTTAGATTCAGCTGGGAGAGGAAATACAGTGAGCATAAGCTGAAAACTCAGGCTGAATTTCTGGCTTCCTGCAGAATGTTTCAGCACAGCAGAATTCATATTCTACATGTAATGACTGCATATTGACTGGTTAAATAGGGCTCTTGAAATGTGTGTTTGCTTTCTGTCCCATCTCATAATTGTGTGGAATTACAATTGCATAAGCAGAACACGGCATGGGGAGGAAATCAATCTCTTGTGCAAGCACAAAAATACGGCACTCATGCTTCACTTTTTGGGTCCTACATTGAAGCCTGATGAGATCAAGGAGAGCTTTTTTGGAGGCAGATGTTCTAACAGGCTTCTAGCAGGCTAGGAGCAGCACTGGAGAGGAAGTCTGCTCAGTCAGAACTGGGTTTCGTTGGGGACTGCTGTGGTTGTTCAGTTGCTGCATTTGCCTTTATCAACAGTGACTGTTACCAAGCAGTAATGTTTTAAGTGCTGTAACCTTAGCTTGTAGGCAGCTCGTGAACTACAGCGTGATATTCAGGCTGCCTTTGCATTAGTAGCTGGCACTGACCTTTCCTAGCCCTGAGCATTCTTTTTTATCGTCTGAAAGGTTGGCCATCCTGACTTGTGTCTGTCTGCTGCAAGATTTGCTTTTGGGCTTCTTGTTTCATTTTAGTGATGTGGGGGGGTGGGAGGGGTTTGTCTTGTTGGTAATTATAGCTTAGGATTGACTTGTTTCTAAAGCATAAGCAGATTGAGTCGGGGTTGGCACAGGAAGCTGCTTGCCCTCCAGGATTATAATTCTATCCCTTATCTCTTGCAAGCGTGGCTGAGACAACCACAAAGCTGAGTCATGCCAGCAACCACCAAGAAGCAGAAACAGCAAAGATCAGTGCTGCAGCCACAGAGTGCCACTGGGGTGCTTGGTGGCTTTTAAATAGGTGATGGCATTTGAGCCTCTTAGTGCGTTTTTGAGGACTGCAAAATGGAGCAGGGTATCCTATGTGTTCCTGTTCAGTAGATATGGAGGGAAGAACTGTTTGGGAGTCTACCTGGTCCGTTAGACTGTGGACATCACCACCAGTATCACAAATGTTAAAAGCAGAATTCTGAAACTAGCCACAAGAAGAAAACTGTTACAGTTTTACTGTCCCTCTTGCTTGTCTTTTGTACAACAGACACACATATTAATGAAAATTATGCTAACTTCGTCTTTCCCCAATGTTTCTTGCAGGATTAGTGGAATACTGAAGGCAAAATTAAAAGGATGGGACCTTTTGCTGTTAATTTATCAATTTGCACAGGGAAATTGTGGTAGTGGTGTGTATTTGAAAATCAGCTCTGGACTTTGTTCCTGAAGGCAACCTACCTACCAAATCATTTGCTGCTATCATTACTGGGTTTCTGAGAGTGAGAAACAAATGCTGATGCAAGCTTGGGAAGGATTTAAGCTGTAATAAAGCTTAGAATGCTACAAAGGTTCTTCATAATACTGATCTTAACCTGATCTCTCTGTCTTTCATAGCAGTGAAGGAGACTGTCTCTGACAACGATCTCTATGGGAGACTTTTTATAAACAGAGTTTTCCACATCACTGCAGACAAGATGTTTGAAATCCTTTTCACCAATTCTCACTTCATGCAGAGGTTTCTTAATTCCAGGAGTATAGTAGGTAATAAACTCTTCTCCCTTCTGTCTGTTACAAGCTACCCTGAAAATTTTTACCTCTGAGAATTGCTAAATAGGGCTAAATTGAATTTTAAGTTTCTCCTTGCTTTAAAAGAATTTTTAAGCTTTAAAGTTTCACTAAGAGAGAGGATATTTAAAGCTAGACTAACTAACTAGTTGTTTCCGTAGGTATGTACGTTTTGGAGTAAAAACCTCATTTCAGTGCACCACAAAACTGCACCATAATGCCTGAGTTTTGAGTAGGTTATTAAGTTGATACATTCTATGGGGTATTTCTGATTACATTGTGTCCCAGAAATAGTGAAATTTGTACAGCTGGCACACAGGCAAAAATCATTGCGTCCTCCTAAACGATACTCACAGGCTTTAATTTTCTGGATGAGTAAATTTTATTCACTGAGACCGTAAGAACAGAAAATTAAGTCAAAAAGGGTGATATTTATTCAGTGTCAGCTTGGAAGGCAAAGTGGCAAAAGCTTTTGATAATGCTGAGTGAATCTATTCAACTTTAAGCAGATGGGAAATGACATGTTTTCATTTAATTGCTTATTCTTTTCTCCACCCTCAAGTCTCTTTCACTAGATTCAAGTTCAGCCATTCAGAGCCTCACCTTTGTTTATTAGCAGACTACATGGGTATGGTTTTTCCTGGGAAAACCCCACAACTATTTAGAATCAGTTTTCTGTCTCTCCCCCTGCTCCTGTTCTCCAACTGTTAAGACATGATAGAGCAGAGATAATGCCCTTCGGGTAATTTTTATGTGAGATTTTGCATAACTTCTCATCTAGATGCTGTATCAACCCCTTGGAATAGAGACTCCAATGGCAATCAGTTGAGGACTTTGACGTACACTGTAACAATTAACAATCCGCTCTGTGGGAAGTTCACAACTGCAACCGAAAAGCAGGTACTGTGTGCATTTGTGGGTCTGTCTGGTGCCCTTTAAAGCAAGGGACAGGTCAGCTCTATGATCTGTCAGAGTTCTGACTGTGGATTGAAGTTCAGTGAACTGAATGTGGGTCTGCAGTTTGAACAGAGCATTTCTAAGGGTGATTTGCTGTCTCTCTCACCATTACTGAGCCAATGCTTATTAAATGAGAGAGGCTTTCTATCTTTACAGATGGCTCTAAACTCCTGCAAAACTTGTAGGGAAAAGTGTTAACATCTCTTAGGAATTGGGTGGTGAAAAGGTGTAATTAAAGGCTTTCAATGTCCACTTCTGGGCTCCCCAGTATGAGAGGGGAAGAGCCTAACAAAGGGGCCAGTAAGATGATGAAGGGACCGGAGCATCCCATGTGAGAAATGGCTGAGAGCTGGAAATGTTCAGCCTGGAGAAAAGAAGGCTCAGGGGATCTTAAAATTTATAGAAGTATCTGAAGGCAGGGTGCAAAAAATTGAGTCAGGCCTTCACCATCAAAGGCCACAGATTTCAGTGGTGCCCAGTGATGGGACCAGAGGTGATGGGCACAAACTGAAACACAGATGATTCCTTCTGAACATCAGGAAACACTTTTCACTGTGAGGGTGACTGAGCAGCAGAACAGGTTGTCCACAGAGGTTGTGGCACCTCTTTCCTTGGAGGTATTGGAAAGCCACCTGGACATGGTCTTGGGCAACCAGCTCTAGATAGTCCTGCCTGAGTAGAGTTCTTGGACAAGACAAGCACCAGAGGTGCCTTCCAATCTCAACCCTTTTGTAGTTCTGCTTTGGGAAAGGTCTCAAAAAAGACCTGTGGTTATGAGACAGTGGCAGGCCTTGCATCTGGTACTTGAGGTGGCAGTGGGGAAGTCCTGCTCCTGCCAGTGTTAGCTCTAGCAGGAGGCATCTTCTCTTTTCCCACCCCACCTATACTTGACATTCTTAACTGGTTTTTATAGTGGTTCTTCAAGCTTTATCTCTCCTTGAGTTCACTTGGTTGATCTAGCCTAAGGAACTCAGGCTGAAAGGGGGCGGGGGAAGTTTGTGTACCATGAACATACCTTCTTATTTTTATTTTCTTTTCTGATAGATCCTGCATAAGCAGAGCCAGAAAGGTCAGTCTTACAAGGTGGATGCTGAGGTCCTGACTCATGATGTCCCCTACCACGATTATTTCTACACTGTGAACAGATACTGCATCAGCCGCACATCCAGTCACAAGTGCCGGTTACGGTGAGCCTGGGTGGTGCATGGGGGGAGGGCAGAAGCCAAGCCAGGGATGTTCTGAGCTGATGAGTAGTGACAGATCTGCCAGCAGCATAGAGAATGTTGGGTTCTCTTCTGAAAAATAAGCTTAGTTTATTTCTTGTCACATGCATGCTGTGCTTGGATCTCATTAATGCAGCGAGAAATTAACTGAGATGTTGACTCTGAGGTACAGAACTCATCTCCAAGACTGAACTGGGTCCTGACCAGCCTTGTGTTTTTGAGTGCAGCTGTGTGAGTGGGAGAAATTGGAAAAAAATTGAGGTGTTTTATTAGAAGGTTTCCCAGACATCCTTGCTAAGGGCCTGCAGAGGAGAATGGTTTCACAGGAATGTGCAGGGAAGGTAGAATGTACTTAATTTTGCAAGGAGGGTACTCAAGTGAACTCTGCCTAGATACGGAAGTTCCTCTCCCATTTGTTGAAAACACTGGGAGTGGTGCTGTCTTTAGTAAGAGCTTTTATCTCAGTCAGTACTCAGGAAAGGTTAGCAAGCCTTGATTCTATTCTGGCTTATCTCAGGCTATAAAACTACTGAAAACTCCCTCTCTACTGGGAGAAGAAGGGAAGAAAGGTCCTTGAGAGAGTGCTTTGGGGGTTTTTTTTGAGTGAATCACTGTTCTTCTTTGAGACCTAGACTCGTTTTTTCTGAGACACACAACAGCCCTAGGGTATGAGCAAGAACCTAGGTATCAACATGGTGCATAGAGCATGCATGTATAGAACAGAAGGCACACGGTGATGTTACAGCTGGCCTTACTAGACTGCTTAAAATGGCTCAGAAACTCTGTTTGAAAGGAGTTATTTTGTTGGACTACAAACACAGTAGGCTTACATTGATTTGGAAGATTACTTAAAAAGTTGGAAGAAGTGTATTCTAGGATGGTCAGTGGTCTTGACTGAGTTTACAGGCTATCCTTTTGTCCTTTTTAAATACCTTTGGGATTCATTCAGTTGTTAGAAGCATCCCTCTGAAGGATTCTAGTCCAATTCATTTTTATTCTGGAAGCATTATTGATCAGCTTGACCTGAGGAATGCAAAGTAGGAATGTCATTTTGCCCTCTGTCATGCTCACAGAAAGACAGATTTTAATTTCTGTCTACTCAGGGTAGGATGTGAGCAGTTGTTGTATGAATGGTGATAAAGAATTTCACCTTCTGCTGTTGTAGTGCCCGTGTAATATATCATGTGTACACATACAAAGTAAAAATCACGACTTCATTACCTGGAGGCTGGAATCCTATTTTAAATGTGTGTTAAAATGAGAACGCTTCAGAGGGTAGAAATCGTCGGCGAGTCTGAGTCTGAAGGAAAACATTTTAAATTGCTTCCCATAATTCGGACATTCAGATTTTGAGGCTTTAGCTAGAGAGGTTGTCTTTGCTACTGTCTGTCTCTTGCGTTTCTTCAGTGAAAGTGCTGCCCAGCTGGAGAGCAACGGCAGTTCCAGTGGTATTTCAGATTTTAGACATAAGCTGGAGGCCTGCTTCTGATAAGAGATTCCTGCTATCACGGTGCCACCTAGAAGAGCACTCTTCCATTATCGCATTCTATTTGCTAGGGTTTCTGCAGAAGTGAAGTACAAAAAACAGCCTTGGGGCCTTGTCAAGTCTGTAATCGAGAAGAATACCTGGGGAGGAATCCAGGAAAACTTCAAACAACTTGGTGAGGTGTTTTCTTCTTTGTGCTGGAGTAAGGAGGCTACCTTTGCTATGTATGTTTTTGTGTCTGTCAAACCTGGCTCCTTGAAGAATGGCTTGGAAAAAAGGCAACACCTAAGCAGTCTTGAAGACAGAACTTCCTGTCATCAATGTATCTGCCAGTTCCAGGGTATGAAGGAAGGGCTCTTGTATACCTGGCCATAATTGCTTTCAGAAGGAAACACGAGGAGCAACAGGAAAGCTGTTATTCTCAACTGCACGTGCTTATCTCTAGGAATTCCCTGGATTGTGCATATGAGAAGAGAAGCAGTGGCACTTGGCAGGCTCCATGAATGTCTGTTCACAGCGTGGCCAGCCATGGCTGCAGGCTCACAGTCTAACACAATTCCTAGACTCAGTCTAGCAGTGTCTTGCAGTGCTCTTCCAACTGCTGTCTGGCATAGCATTGAACAATCCTGCCTGGGCTGAATGTGCACCACTGTGCAGAGTGTTCCAAGTGCCCTCTAGCAAATAGAGCAGGGGTGGAGGTCAGGGTGTAGTTTGCCAATTGCCCACTTTAAGTTCATGTGCTGGAAGGTGTGCTTGTTCCTCTTGCTGCCACCTTGCATGTCTCACAATTTGTCTTCAGTGCTGAGCTTTTCAGCTTTCTTTTTGACAGTTCAGGAACCTTATTTTTTCCACTGCAGAATCAGATCTCCTAATGGAGGAATATGCAATTAATCAGTCCATAGAAGACTCTGGGAAATTACTTGCTCTGAGACGAAGGCGACGCACTTTACACCGGGGTTTGGCAGAATCACTTCCCAAACGCTCTTCCCAACATTCCTCTGGTGACATGGGAGTAGAGTCCCAGGGCAGCTTAATAGGTAGGAATTTTTTATATACAGTGTTTTCCAAAAGGTGTGTTCAAGAAAGCATAACTCTTAAAACAGTGCAAGAGTAGCACTTGTGTGTGTATTACTCTTGTCTGTGATGGCAAATGCTTCAACAAGTTCAGGCTTCTTCAAGCTTGCATGAAGTAGATTTGGAGCATGCACGGTCACTTTTATCATGAGTATCTCATGAAATTAAGCCTAATATCATATTCAGTTTTAAGATAAAAATCTAAAATGCTGCTCTGTATCTGCAAAGGATTGAAAATAAGATTGGATCAGGAAAAAAATTAACCTGATTGTTGTAAAGTTTCTGAAAAATTGCTTTTTTTCTTCAATTAACTGCGCACACAGGTCATGAGTTGATTAAACTTTGCCGCTTGCCTCTTGGCCCCGTCACCTCAGTTTTGGTTATTTATTTTTAATGTTAAGAAGTCTGTTTCCCATATGCATCTGTAATTTCTGGGTCACTGAAGCATTTCTTGCAATTCCACTGCCCTTAGGCGTGACAGACTTGGCCACCAGCATATACAGTATTAGCTTCACTTAGAGAGATGAAGAACATCTGTGCACTAGTTTGCCCCAGGGAATGGTGGATTCCATGACAGAAGTTGAATTGTAAACAGTGAAGTAGGAGCAAGTGCACTTCCCTAAAAGGAAAGACAACACTGAGTACAGATAGCACTGAGAGAATATTTGGATCAGCAGCGTGTGTAAAGGACTCTTTACCCATCTGGAATTGCTTCCTAATTACTTAATTTTGCTACTGCTGCTCCACCTTTTCAGATGAGCGTGTCTCTTGGTGAACCCTGCAACTTTTGTGTATGTCCTTTGTCCAGGGCAGGATGTGCAAAATTAACTATATTTAAAGGTCAGCCTGCCCACGGTGATAGGTGTTAGCTGCTCAGTTTGGAGAGAATACGCACACTCTGTCCCTCAGTGTCTGATCCCTGTTGAATAGCAGATGGCCTCTGGAAAGGCTGTTTTCAGGACAATAGATAAACCAAGCTGGTAAGGAAAGTTACAAGTTACAGGAAAATGTGACTGACACTGGTTGTCAGAAGGATGAATGTGAGCAGGAGAACAAGCAGGAGAGAGCCACTTTGCAGCCTGTCTCTGCTGTGTGTGACTAGCAGCACATATGCATGTTAGTAATGGATGGACTGCAACCTTCTCAGGCTATTCAGGTTTAATGTGACCATGCCTCAGTACTGTGTTCTCCCCAGCACAATGGGGTAGGGGGAATTCTGATGGAAGAGCCTGACTGTTCAGCCAGCTTCTCAGAGATGACTGCAGAAATGCCTTGGTGAATGTTGGAGGTGATCCTGTGCTCCTACATGACCTGATTTTTTTCCGTCAGAAGTTGTTGAGCTATTCTGTGTGAAGTGCTGGGCACTGACATGTCTCTATCTGCAGACATCCTTCAGGAATGTTCTTCAGTACTTTTTAACCTCCTCCTCTTCCATGCCCTATAGGAAGGAAGAGAGATGCAGTAAGTAGGACCACCACCATCATTGTAGTAATGAGTATCTTGTAAGTACTCGCTTGCATTAAAATGTTGCTTGACTCAAGCTCATCTTGGTCTTTATCTGCATTTGTTCCTCATTTGCATGTTAAGATTGCATGTAGCATGATAAATCTTAACTTAATTTGAATGGAACATTTGGGTATAAAAGGGGAATGGATTGACTTGGAAATGACATGCAGAATGAAAATACTGACTTGCCAAACTAGCCTACCTTACAGGTTTTCTTAGGTCTGATCCTATTAAAAAATAAAGTCTAGAATTTACTGATTCCTAATTTTAAAAGTTCCAAGAAGAGATACTGTTGTTATTTCTGTTTGCTATTACCCATCTTAATAGGTTACTGCTACCCAGCTTAGATTACTGCTAAGGATTGTTCAGATAGATATTAATTTTCAGGATAGTGCTGCCCTACACCTTTTTTTCTCCCAGGATTCTGGGAGGCTTCTGTTTCCTTAGCTGTCTTTAGCCATGATCTTGTGTTTGTAGCATTGCAGCTGGAATTGTTACAAAACTTGAATTTTGTTCTCTTCTCTCTGCAGTTTGCTGCTCTTGGTCTTGCTGAATGTAACACTGTTCCTCAAACTGTCAAAGATAGAGCATGCAGCTCAGTCCCTCTATCATGTCCAGCTTCAGGAGGAAAGCTCTTTGAAGTAAGTTGAATTCACAATCTTTGCTTGCTTTCTTCTTCAGCTTATGTGAGAATCTGATCTAAAGAAATAAATTATAAGCAATGAAATTCAGTGCCAAGTTTTCAGAAGTGGCTGGGGTTTGCTGTACTTCTGTGGTCTATGCTGAAATCCAGTGACATGTCTGACTGCATCTTGCAGTAATAAATTTCTCCTTTGACAAGCTGTTTTGGGAGAAATGTTAACCTTAGTTTGCATTTATCAGCTTGCTGTGACTCATCTTCTGTGAATATCATAGTGCTGATCACAGAACCAAAGTGTTCATCCTGTGTGAACCAGCATGTTCTCAAATGGAATGTTAAAGATTCATTTAGCTTTTTTGCTTCTCTCTGTGAGTCTCCTGCTAAACCTCCTCTCCTTCACAAACTTCCATGTTATGTGCCTTTTGTACTCAGACACAGAAAGATGTTGCTTCCTCTTGAATACAGTATCAACAAAAAAGTTAAAAACCATATCCTGATGTTGAGTCTGGAAGGGGTGTGGGCACCTGCCATAGTGACCATCGCAGAACTGGTTAGAGCAACTTTCTTCATTGTAAATGTAATGTGAGCACACTTTTTTTTCTTGGTGGCTGTTGCCTACAAAGGTCTGAGGTACTAGCTTCAAGAAAACAGGGATTGGAATTCAACTGCGGGCAGCTTTTGATGTGGCTTTTGTAAGAGGATGCTTTTAGCAATGGCAGAGCAATGGTGGCAAAGAACAGTTGCTTTTAAAAAGGCATTGAAGTGCTTGTTTCATGTTTCTGATGTAATTTCAATCTTTTTCAGCATATCCCCAGAAATGGTATCAAAAGAGGAGATCCCTCAATACGATAAGGAACAGGTTAAACATGTGAAGGGAGTTCTAAGAGACTCAATTGAAATGCTTGAGCAGGTAGGTCTGACAGTTCTTCCTGGTGATGTTCTTGTTTCTCAACAGCTTAAGTTTTCTCCCTTGTGTTATCATAGCTTTTGTTTGATGTGGTCTGGTGCTAGATAAAGTTTTCTTGATCTGTTTTGCCCTAGGCTTGAGTTTAGTTAATAGGCAGTGCTTATGTTTCTGATGTTTTGGGTTGCTTTGGTTTTGAATTTGTTTCTTGGAGGGTTGGGAGTTTTTTGGTTGGTTGGTTTTCGTTTGGGTTTTTTGTTTGTTTTGGGTTTTTTTTGTTGTTGTTTGGGGGTTTTGTTGGTTGGTTGGTGTGGGTTTTTTAAATTTGACAAAGATGTAAGTATCCATGTCAATTTTCTTAAACTTGTCAAATACTTAAGAGATGTGTTGATGCAGTTCTGAATCATGACAAAGCAAAGACTGGAGTATTTCAAAACAGATTCCCTTTTCTAAGAACATTCATATTAAGATGTGTTAAGTGTTTTCCCATCTTAATATGGGGTTTCTTCATTCAGGTTTATCCTGGCATTTGCTCCCCACTACTCTTCTACATATTGGCATGAGCTTCACTTATCATTGGTATCAAGGGGCCACCTAATCTCCAGTGAAAAATAAATGAATTCTGCAGACCATGTGTTTCTCAGAGTCTCCATAGAAGTTAATCTTCCTTCATAGTCACTTAAAATTTCAGGCTCTTGTATACTACAGACACACACACAAAAAAAAAGTTGCTGAATACTATTGTGTCTCTCTTATCCTGAAGTCCATGACTGTTAAATACCTACAATTCCTAGGCTGAAATTTTGACTCAGTAACTGAAGTACAGTAAATTCATGCTTTAGTTTTAACTTACCACTCATGAATGTTCTGATTTTAACTTCTTTTATTAAATCTTAAAATGTGATGGAATAAATTACTGGTTTAGGAAAGCTGAAGGGGGAGTTCACATCTACCTTTCTCCATCATTTGCTCTTTGTTCTTCCATGCACTAAAGGAGGTTAGAAAAAGAAGCCATTTTTTATACTCCTTGTTTAGAGGTGTCTCTGCACACACAACTGCTATTAATCTATTAATTAAACACTTTGATCACAACTTGAAAAAGCCTGAGTGCTGGAAGTTTCACTTTAGAGACAAAGTTTTCTGGTTTCCATGCCCTTTTTATTTTCTCTACTTACTATCCAAACAATTCCTAGTTCTGAAGTGTTAAGTGCTTTTTGAACACACAGTGTTCAAAAAAAAGAAAAGTGAGAATTTAGCCACCTTTTTCATCCCAGAATAACACTTTTTGTCTGGAAGTCCTGACACATCTTAGTGCTTGCTTCCTTTTGTTTTCTGAGGGTTGTCAATAATCTAAACACGTTTTGTGCACCAAAATGCACTAGGAGGGCCAGGTATTAAAAGAAAATTCATGTTGTGCAGCCATGTTCCTTGGAGTATTTGCACTGAACGTTATCTGTGACTAAAAACGAGTGGGGTGGTTTATCTTCTGTGCTGTTGTCTGGTGAGGTGTTAAGACTCTATCATCCTGGACTGTTAGTATTTATAAACTCTACACTCTTACAGCTACAGAGCGTAGCTGTAAGGAGAGCACAGTAAGCCAACTGTTTATGGAAACAGGGAGGAGGAAATCACATGAAATCTTTAAAAGAAAAAGGAGGAGGGAGACTTTCTTTTGCTGATATCACTCACCCATGCAGGAGACTGACTTAAGTAATTGGCGGGGCTTGGGGGTTGATTGTATCTTCACAGCTGAAGATTTCCCTTTCCATGCTCCAAAGAAGCTTTGACCACTTGAACAGGACACAGAGCAGCAAGACTGAGAGTTAATAGCCACATCAGCTTTTCATTCAAGACGTCGGAAGAGCAGATGTGCGTGTGAGGACTTGTGGGGTAGGGATTGTAACTGTCTCCTCTGGACTCTTTACTGTTTAGCTCAAAAGCTGCACAGAATAAAGGTTTGTGGAAGAAGTAAGTCGGGTTCTGCATTGCCATAGCTTGGCAGTCTTGTCTCTCCTGCCACCCCTCTCTACCCTGGGGAGTCTCAATTCCGAACAGTGCAGAGCTCTTGGATCCATCCCATGGTGAGTGAGCGAGGGCAGTTGTACCACTGCTGATGAACAGATCTGAACGTTTCAGAGGGGGAAAACACCCTCAGCAGAGAACTGGGCTTGTCTCTATGAAACTGCAGCTTTTTACGTCAACGTAGAAAATGACGATCACTGAAGAATGTTTTGGAGAATAAAGAACGTTAGTGGATTCACAGCCACAGGATCTTCATAGGCTTTTTTTAGCCATGGGGACCTTGTGAAACAAGTCACCATCTTAAGGATGCATATGCTTATGATTAATTAACAGGAAAAGGTTTGATATCTCTTGCATACTGCAAGCTTTGGCAGGCTGCCTTCTACCATATGTTTCCAGCTCTCCCAGAGAAATTTCAGCCCTCGGTGTTTTCCCTACATCAAGGGCTGTGCTTCAGTTCTTCAGCGTTGTGTGCCTACTGATGCTGGAACACCTTTTCATGTGCTTCAAGCGTTTTCTAGGCGGGTTCAGGGAAAGAAGATGAATATAGAAGAAAAATCCAATAAATCGCAAGGGCCCCCTCCCTTAAGAGGCTGTGCTGTGGTTGGAGGGCAGCGCTGGCTCTGGCGGTGCTCAGCCCGTCGGGAAGTGGTGCGAACACAGCCTGTGGGGTGGGGGGGGTGCAGGCTCGGTTTAAAGGTGTGCGGGGGGAGCCGGGCCCCGCGGGGCGGCCGCCACCTGTTGCGCGGCCCCTTTAAGGCAGGTGCCCCTGCGTGACGGCGGTGCCGCCCCCCCGCGCGCCCATTGGCGCGCGCCGCCGTCAGGTGGACGGTCCGGGCGGGGGCGCCGCCCCCCGCACACCTCGGGGCGCGCGCGG
>VZTG01004395.1:101756-133321 GCA_013397845.1 Melanocharis versteri
GGCGCAGGGGCAGGGCGGCGGGAGCGCGGCTGCCCCGGTGCCAGCCGGCGCTGTGCTCCCCCCGCTCGCAGGTGGCTGACGTGCAAATCCCTGCCCCCGGGAACGCTGGAGAGGATCGCCGACACCATCGCGGACCGGCTGCGGGTCCCCTGGTTCTCGGGGGCCGTGAAGATCAACGTGAGCCTCGTGCCGCCGCTCGTCCTGCTGCCCGTGTTCCTCCACGTTGCCGCCCTGCACTTCCTGCTGGGGCTCATCGTCCTGACGTCCCTGCCCGTCGTGGTGCTGTGGTATTACTACCTCACCCACCGGAGGAAGGAACGGACTCTCTTCTTCTTGAGCCTGGGGCTCTTCTCCTTGGGATATATGTACTATGTGTTTCTCCGGGAGGTGGTTCCCCGGGGCCACGTGGAGTATTCCCAAGTGGTCGCTCTCACATGCGGGTTAATCCTTATGCTTGCAGCCCTGTCTCGAGCCAAGAAGGACCCTGGTTACCTTCCCATCCCAGCAGGCGACGAGAAGCCATCGCACCAGGGTTTGCCCAACAAGAGTGTTAGAGGGAGCTTGAGCGGGCTCCACGGCACCTCAGGTGCTGCCAGCAGTCGTGCTGTGAATGGGGAGGCTAAAGGTTATTGTAGGATGTCAGCTGAGCAGCCAGAAGGTGTGAAAAAGGACTGGTGCACTAAATGCCAGCTGGTCAGACCAGCCCGAGCAGGGCACTGCCGGCTTTGTGGCAGGTGTGTGAGGAGACTGGACCATCACTGTGTCTGGTAGGTTTTGCGCTGCTACCTATGTTCTCTCTCTTTCTGAGTCACCTCCTTTTTAAAGTAAGCTTCTCTTTTTTACAGTCCCTGGAAAATAGAGTTGCTTTTGGTATGTGTAAGACCTTCTGACACTCTTTAAATACAAAAAGCTTTGTATTTACCCTTTAAAAGAGCAGTTAGAGTAACTGTTTATTTTAAGTGGGTTGACACGATAGCTGAAAGCTTTTACAGCATACTTCAGAATTGCCTTTACTTCTCAACTGCTTTTCATCAGTTTGGGGTTGGTTTTGGTGTGGGTTTTCTTGGATTTTTTTTTTTTTTTTTCTTCAGACTTGGTCTGTGGAACACTAGTAGTCCTGCAGTTAAATTGCATTAGTGCTTTCCTGGGACAACGGAACCCAAAGCTGCCTTTTGGGTGTGCATACAGCATGCAGTGCTGGAGCCAAGGGGCAGTAGGGTATAATGTGTCTCAGCAAAGGTTACTACCCTTGCTAAAAATTTGGGGCAATCAGTCTGCTGCTGTTACCCTACAGATCTATTGTCTTGTGTTTGTAACTCTTCTATATAAAGTTATAAAGCTTCTTTGAACGTTTTTCAAAGTTCTTAGCCTGTGTTGTATGGAAGCACTTTGGAAATCAGGTTCTCTGACAGCTGGGGGAGGGAGAAGAAATAGAAGATGGTTTCTTTTCTTTTTTTAAGCAAAGTAATCTCTTCTTTCCTTTTGGAGGATTAACAGCTGCATAGGGGAGCAGAACCATCAAGCTTTCATCCTTGCACTCTCCTTCTTCATGCTCACCTCTGTGTATGGGATTACCTTGACCCTGCACACCATCTGTAGGGGCCGAACTCCATTTGTGGCATTGTTCTACTGCCCCGGGGCCTATTCTGACTACAGGTGAGATGTCTGTCTGGGAGAGAGCTAGGCTGGGAGCAGGCTTGCTCAGGCAGCTTAGCTCCTGCTCCTTGTTCTGCTGGCTGTCAGACCTGAGCACAAAGCACTCCCCAAAATACTCTGGAAAGCAAAGACATGTCTCTGCTTTTGCCAAGGTGGGCAGCCTGAGACTTGGAGAGAGCTCACCATTTATTTGGAAAATGATGAAGGAGCTGGGATTTGATTTATTGTGTTATCTATAGATGTACTGTTAAATATGTTTGCCTCCCGATGCAGGTAACAGTCTGACAGCCTGGAATCTACATGCTCTCTCTCCCTCTCACTCCTCACTCTTTATCTAGTGACTGTCCTCCAAGTTATCTGCCTAGAACATGCCCTGTCGGGCAGGGAGGGTGGTGGGAGATGTTGGACATGAGTTCAGAGATGAGCACTACCACAGATGGGCAGAGTACTGCTAGTACATGAGTGACTCTTCCTTCCTCTACTCCATCTCATGGCCTGTAGAGTGAGAGCATCCCGGGGTCCTTAAATAAGGCCCGAGCACCTTTACAAAAGGGAGGGTAAAGAGCTGGGTTGTGTGACAGCAATGTGCAAGAGTAGCTCTGGTAGCAGTAAAAGCTCTCATTAAGTAAGCCCTGAAGCTTTAATTTTGAGAAAGCCTTTAAGGATTATCTGATGAAAGCAGCAAAGTGAGATCACTGTGGCAGATGTAGACAGGGATTTGAAAGGATAGTGATTACCAGGGAAAGTCACTTTAAAGCAGCTGCTCCAATACTAAATGGCTTCCTTCCCATCTTTTTCCCTGCTGCCAGCTCTGCTCTGTCGTTCACCTGTGTATGGTACTGTGCCATTGTAACAGCTGGCATGGGATACATCCTCCTTATCCAGCTGTTGAACATCAGCTACAACGTGACTGAGAGGGAAGCTCGGCTGGCTCTGCGGGACAACACCGGGCGCAGACTGCTGGGCGGGTTAGTGATAGACACTGGCCAGTATAACAGGGGACTCCTGTGCAACTGGGGCCACTTCCTGAGCCTGGGGTCTTCTCCTCCCCAGCGCTCTGCCGAGGACATCGTGTGACACCCCTCTTTCTGCAGATGGCGTTGTGCCATGGTTCACTGACTTTGTTTAGCAGGGGAGCAGCCCCTCCCACCAGGACTCCTTCTTCGCACAACCTTCCCTCGTGGTCGGTGTGTGGGCTGCCTGTCCCCTCACTGACAACACCAGAGGTTTTCCCAGGTGGAATGGTTCTTCACGTGCTGTCAGCCAGCAATAGGATGCAGAAAGCAGTAAGCCATATGTGCAGATGGGGAGAGGAGGAGCCTGCTGCCTTTTTCTGCTGTGGGAAACAGCAAGAAGAGCACAAGGTTTTGAGAACTTGAGTTTCCATTAGATGAGTACTGGCATCAGGAGGAACCTGCTGCTGGGCTTCAGAGAGCGCACTGGTTCCTGCAACGGTTAAGGAATCCCTGGGTCTATACCTACGTGTGGCATTTTGGAGATGTCAGAAGAGTGAACTTTGGATACAGATAACAGATGGACCCCTGCAGAAACCAGGCTCTTTGGCTAAAAGAGACTGTCTAGGCAGTCACTGGGAAGTGCTCTCCTCTCTGGTGCATTTATTTATTTTTACTATCTCCTATTCCATTCAGCTGTGTACATGCTTCTATTAAGTGCCTTTGTGAGCTACATTCCTGTAGGACTTTGTAAGATCCCTTCACCTCTTGACCCCTGAAGTTGTTATTCCATCCCTGTCTGTCTAAATGAGTGAAAAGAGATTCCATTGTTCTTTCTGCAAGCTGGGTCTGGATTGGTTTGAAGGTTTTGCTCGTCTCCCTCCAAGTGTTTCTGCTCTGATTATGGGTTACGACATGTTACAGCAGGTCAATACACCGAGTAAGAAGGCGTTTTGAAGCAACACGTAACAGCGAACTCTGAGGGCAAAACCAGAGTGCTGTCTGTCTGGTATTACTATAGCTTTTATGGAAATTACCTTCACTCTCTGTCCATGGGAAAAGGGAGTCTGTGGGAGAGTAGGCAATTCTGCTAGCAGCATGTTTGGTAGGTAGCATCTTGGTTGTGTTGCTGTTAACACAGTGAGCTTGTCTCCTCTCAGCCCAGTTACTGTGGAGCTGCCTGACGGTAGATCTGTTTTCTCAAGCCAAGAAGCCAAGGAACAGATCAGCCTTAGGCTACGTAGGGAGAGGTCGAGGATGTGTTGGAAGTGTTTGTTTTTGGGATAGATGACCTGTACTGGCAGGTGAATGAACCTGTTAAAATGTGCTCTGCAAGAATGCCATATGTTCCTCATCAGCCTGCAAATGTATTATGGCCTGGACTTGAGCTTCAGCCAAAATAACAAGGTTTTGGTGGCAGTGGTTTCTGCATTTCGTGGGTGGGACTTTTCATTGCCTTTTGTTTTAAACCCTTTATGCTGTTGGCCCTGCAGTAATAGGAAGGGTCTGGCTGGAAGAGCTGGGGACCATGGCACAAGAATTACAGGCTGGGCCTAAGGTGCAAAAGCAGAGATAAGAGCTTTGTCCTAACTGTGATGTTTTCAGACGTGTGCAGCATGCACGGGTCATGCCTGCCCCAGAGTGTATGGGCACGGCAGGCAGCTGGGGGATGTTGGGCAAGTGATGCACATTCCCTGTGCTGCTGTGCAGTAGCTTTGAAGAATGGATGGATGGTGCATGGTGCCAAAAGAAAGCGGAGTCAGGGGTGTCTCTTGGGATCCCTGCCGTATTTGTTGTGAGTGCTCCTCATGACATGTCCCAGCTTAAGGTAAAAGACTGTGTCCCTCTTTGGTTTCCTCAAGTGGCACTTTTTATAACCAGCAGATAATTGAGGAGCAGCTGCATTTGGAATGTGGCTGTACAGTTACTGAATTTCCCTTATTTCCTCTTGCCCTTTTTCATCTAGTGAGCAGTTCTTTATAAGGAGGTAAAGGGACAGCTCTTTTGCTTCCTACCTCTAACCAAGCACAGTAAGAGGTTCTGACCACTTCCTTGACCCTAATGTGAATAAAAAGGTACCCAGCTGGACTGTGCGAAGTGCTCCTTTATGACCTTCTGTTTGGAGCTTGAAGCCTGATCCTAGGAGTTCAAAGTGAGACAAAGTTGCTTCCACTTCAGTTGTCTGTAAATGTTTCCATGGCACATATGTATTTTGTGATGCCTGCTGAGATGATGTGGAGCTTGGCAGCCCTGGAGATAAGGATGCCGTGGGCACAGGATCTTCTTAGATGTTATCCTGCTGGCACTGAGGAAGATTAAGGCAGAAGGACCTCCTGGGCTAAACGAACCCCTGCAGTGGAGACAGCCAATTTGTCCGTCCCTGTGTGCTGTATGCACAGGAATCAATCACGCACCCACAGGCTGAGAGGGCTCTGGGAGCTGTTGCAGGTTTGAGATAAGTGATTTCTTAGAGTCCTGCTACTCCTGGCTGGGAGGAAGCAGAGCAGATCACAGGTCATTTCCCTGGCAGTGCTGACCCTGTGGTGCTCACTTGCTCCCACAGGCAGAGATTGGTTGCACCTTTGCAGCCTGTCTGTCAGTGTAGCTTTGTATCTTCTCTCTCAGTGAGCTCGTAGTGACTGGGAGGTTTCATCTGAACTGCTTACACCGAGACTCTCTTAGGGCTGTTCTCCCAGGCAGCATGGAACTTGGAGTGCAGATTTGGAACAAAGGACCTGAGACTAATGTAACCATGCCATACCTTGGTCAAACATGCTCCAGTAGAGTGGGGGCAAAGTGCTAAAGTAAATTTCATTTTTTGCACTGGCTCCAGGGGGAGCCGAAACCATTTGGAGCACTAGAGGGTTGCAAGGATGGGTTTTTTCTAGGAGGAAAATGCAGTGCTGATTCCTCAGTGAATAGGAAATTCAGGTGGCTGTAATCTGTGTAGCAGTGGTGACTGTTTCTTTAACGGCATGGCATTTGTTTACCTCTTCTTCCTGAGAGGATTTGCTTTGTGAATGCCTTGGGAGATGAGAAGCAGAAAGGAATAGGATATTTAAAAGGCATCTAAATGGGCGGAAGAGTTTCAATCCCTTCAGATGCATATTTGGAAACTCTCCTTTTAACATCCCTGAGAATTAGCAGGAAACCCTTGGAGGGTAATGCTTCCCTTTGCAGTTATTGCAAGGGCAAACTGTTGTGATCTGGTGTGCTCAGGAACAGTTTCTTTTCTGAGTAATTTCCTGCTGAGTTTGGTACTGACCACGCTGGTAGAAAAATATTAAAATCTAGGCATAAAGTCAGTCCTCAGGCTCCCTGTGTCAGTAGCTGCCTGGATCCGTGCTGCCTGGGGGGTGGAGCAGTGGGAGCAGCCTGCATGTGACAGGGGACTTGTGGGTTATGTGTGGCCTTTAGGCAAGGAGCAGTGTCTCACCTGTAAAGCTGTATGCCTGGCAGTGCAGAAAACAGTATCCTGCTGGCTCTTGAAAAGTTTTCCCTGTATATGAAGAGAGGACTTAAAGCTGATCAAGAGCAGGGAAGGATTTTGGTAACAGCCAGCCCTGATGTTTTTTCACCCAGACTTTGGAAGTTAGTTTATCTTGCTTTACCCATGACTTTTTAAGAGGCATTTGTTGTTTCACAAATAGTGTGGAACTTCTGCAGACCAGGCAGCTCTTAGGGGGCCGGAGTTCTGGTGTTGCTGGTGTTGTAGTGTTGCACCCTCCGTGTCCAAATGCCAACACCCCACTGTTTGGTGTCTGTAGTAGGAACAGTGCACCATTAGATACACCCTGTAAGTGGTGGCTTGGCACTCTTTAACTGTGTCTTCCTGCGTTGTACTTTTTTGTAGGCAAGTCACAGGTCCCCACATCGACTGTTTCTCCATTTAACTTGTCCTTAAATGACAAAAGTCACTGGTGAGCCTGAGCTGGTGCTGCTTGTGACTCCTAATCACATTTCAGCCTTCATGCTATGATGGTGCTTTTTTTTCCCTTCAAAGTAGGTTGCTTTCAAGTGTCTTAATGAAACCATTTGCTGTAAAATTTCTTCTGAAGATAAAATGGATACTGCCTCACTGCCTAATGTCTTAATAATGTGCTTGGTTTTTTCCTCCTATATGAATGTATATTGCCTCATTAGGGCGGAAAGCATGTGTGATTATGGATGTGTTTTCCTGTATTCCTTTCAGTGAAAAATTCTGCAGTTACCTAGGATCGTTTTTTTTTGCCACTACCAGGATGTTCGTGCAGCAAAAATCTTTCTGCAGACAGGTGAGGTTATTTCTGAAATGTGGGAATTCAGCTTCCCGAGATCTTTATGGAATTCCTCTAATGATAATGTAAAGCATGATGGGCTCTGGAACAACTGTCTACCTTGGAAAGATGTTTGGTTTTTTTTATTTTAAACTTGAGCTTTAGGAAGAAACTTTGTGAAACATTTGTGAGCTTTCTTGAAGAGACTGATGTGTGTATGTTTGTGTCCATTTTGCATCATATTCAGTGTCTCCAAATGGGTATCAAATGAAGCAAAATAAATTAATGGAAATTATCTATGGAGTGGCCTGTTGATTTATGCCAACACATGCAGGCAAGCCAAATGACTAAAAGCTGCCACCATCTCATGACTGTTCAGCTGTGACCTGGACTTGGGAATAAGAGAGCAACAGGCTAAGGAAAACTTGGGAAACAAATGTTCTTCCAGTTCTGCAAAAGTTGACCTTTGGGTGTATTTGTACTGAGATCAAAGAGAGACCTGCTGGCAGTTCTCGGCATCCTAGAAAGTTAGGGGTATTCCCTCATGGTAGGAATTTGAATGGGGATCTTTCATCCTATGAACAATGCATTGTCAGTATCTGAGCATGTTCCTAGCCTTTTTGTCCTGTGTCTTGCTTTTCCACTGACACCTGCCCACATAATACACCCAGAACCCCAAAAAGGAACAATCTCTTACTTTAACCCCTTTTCCAAGCCATATTTGGAAATGACATGGATATTCTCCTTGTAGATAGTGGGAAGAGATGTAGCCTTTAATTCTGTTGGTATCTTGGGACAGCTGCGGAAAGGCAAGATGACTTCCAATGAGTAGAATCACAGGTGCCTTTGACTGTTCCAGAGGTCTGCTTTGATTTGCCTGGGTGGTACTTCTGTCTGCTGTTTAGCTGTTCTGTTTGAAGATAACTTTGCACTGCTGACACCAAGGACCTTCCACCAGGGTTTTACTTGGATGAGACTGGTGTTTGCAGAAGGGTGTCAGACTTTGACACCCAAGCATGACCAGCTTTGTTAACTCCAGTGCTGTTGATGAGGACACAAGAAACTTCAGTCTCTCACCGGCTTTTATTTTTTCCCCTGTTGTGGCTTGCTGTGTTGTCCCCGCAGAGCAGGGCCATGCCTGGAGTGGCAGCTCCTGTGCTGGGAAGGCCAAGGTGCACTGCTGGGGCAGGTGCCCATAATGGATAACAGGTCTGCAAAGATGTGGACTGTGGATCACACTGCAGTGGTCCATGGACCCCTCCCAGGCTAACTATTGTCCCTCCCTGCCTAGGGGGAGCAGAGGAAATTGTTTAGTATTTCAGGCACTCTTTCAGATCCAGTTTGTGCCGGGCCTGGGGGACTTAGAAGTGACTGGTGTACAGATTTAATGAGAAGATGGTATTCCTGTGGTTAAGGTTTTTGGGAAACCGTGGAAGAACTCTGGAGGGCAGGTGTCGGTAGAGGATGGGGAGCTTGCAATCACTTCAAGGTTCTGTATTTGCTGTTGTACTGCAGTGAAAGTCCTCCCCCCATCCGTGTGCAGGAGAACGAAAGCCTGGCTGTGCAGCCACCTCCCTCTCTTGCTAAGAAAAGCAAGGAGCTGACAGGCAGGAGTGTGCCTGAGCTGTTAGAGTGTGGGCTGATGACCAGCATTAAGGCATTGACATCTGCATCTAACCGAGTGTTGGAGCAGGAGGAATGCTCTGGCACAGCTGCAGGCTGAAGCTGTTTCCTTGGTCTGACAAGCTCTCTCACATGTCACCCTCCTGTGGGAGCCTCAATCTGCAGAACACCAACATTGTGCCGGGGATTTTAGGGGTATCCTGTGCATCATCTGGCACAGCCTTGCTTCTGCCAAGGAGGTATGAGTTCTTTCAGCCAAGTGTGGAAGTCAAGGGGCTTCTCATCTCCCTTTTGATTCAGACCATGTTCAGTATGAATGTGCCTGATCCCTGAACATCTTCCCTATCCCTCAGCTGGATCTAGCTGAGGCTTCAGCTCCATGCTTGCACTGGCAGTAGGCAAGGGCTGTCCAAGCACAGCTCCTGGATGTTCTTTTGGCTTCTTGCTGCTGGTACTGTCCAACCAAAGAGCATCATGTCAGGAGAATCTTTCAAAGCTACTAGGAATAGAAAGAAACCCTGGAAGGTGAGAGTATTGGAGGCAAAGGACAGTTTCCAAAGTGTTGACTGTACTTCAAGTTCTTTGGAGGCAACTATGCTCCACATAAGCAGCATTATTTTCATGGATGGTGAGTGGGCACTGAGATAAGTGGGAGCTGTGGGCTTTGAGGACAAAATGTGCATTGCTGGGGAAAGAATCTGCAGTTTAGTAAACCGGATACAACCCTGAGTAGCCAGTGGTTTGGGGCACCTTTTTAGCTGTGCCAGGTGTAAATTCAATACATACTCAGCCTGTTACTAAGGTCAATTCCAGGCTGCATGTGGGCATATCCACTCTACTGCTCCAAACTCCTGTTCCTCCCCTTACAGCTGCAGCATGTCCTGTCTCTAGCTGGCTGGAATGCTGCCTTCTCTCCAGAAGAGGAAGGATGTGTTCTTGCCTTTTGTCCTCTGGGTCACTATTGTCCTTACGCTGTGAATCCAGGTGGAGGGTGGGCCAGATACCTTCCTTGCTGTGTTCATTGTCAAGCCCCGGTAGGGAGGAAAATTCCAGCAGAAACATGGGAGCGTAAGGGCTGGTTCAGGAGTTCCAGGAGCTGGTTGGGCACGACATGGCAGAGACTTCAATGGGGAAGAATGTACTAAGAGCAGGTAGATTGCTGTTAGCACCAGGTGTGGCTGCTGGCTGCACTGGGGCATTACTTTGGGAGCTCAGCCCCAGCTCTGCTCCTCCCTGCCTGTTTGGCTCAGTCCTCTGCAAAATTGCTCTTCCCTGCAAACACGAGTTACCCAGCCTCTCCCAGCTTGTGCTTCCTCTCACAATCTGCCTCTTAATGCAGCCAGATGGTCTGAGCTCGCCCACACTCCACGCAGGCACCTTCAGCTCCCTGCGCTCGGAGAACACGCTCGTCTGACCTGCTGCTGGTCAGGTCTGCACCGCGCCTTGGGGAGATGCAGAATGTTCAGGTGTTGTAGAGGATGGCTGTGGGAGGTACCTGGGAGTGACAGCTGTCTTCAGACCTGCTCCAACAGCCTGCTTGACAGCCTGGCATTGCAGGCAGGGTCCTTTTTCTGACCACGTCTCTGTGTCCACATGGAAAAATTCCCGATGCTAAAGCTCTGGAGTGTGCTGCTGTGCTTGGGTGCTCACCTTGTCTTATGCCACTTTGTCTGCAGCACTTAGTGCTGGTCTAGGTCCCTGGCTCTAGCCTTCTGCCCAGTGCCATTCAGCTGGCTTCTGACACAATCTGCACCAACAGCTCAGTTGTATTTGTTTCAGATTTGGGTTTATTGGAAACTTTCAGTGCGTATATTGGTTTTACAAATGATCTGTTACAAGATAACAGTAAACTGTTGTCTTCTTGGTGTTACTCAAGTACTTCCTGTGCTGCCAAATGCTTTTGGAGAGCTTTGCCTATCTGGCTGGGAGAGGGAAGTGATTCCAGCTTCCTGCCTTATGTTGTTGCTAAGACATACTGTACCTCAATGGCATTACCCTGTCTGCATTATGCTGCAGGTTAAGGTTAAACAGTAGTATGAAACTTACATTTTAATCCTGCCAGCTTTAGCTTTGGTAAAAGCTACAATCTGCCTTTTTTTTGGAGTTTTGTCTTTTTTCTTTGAAGTACTGGATCAAGTGAGACAGACTTGCACAATGCACCCCGAAATATTAAATAGCTTGGGAAGTGTTTAAATGACAATTGAGGCTCATAAACTTGGGATCATCGCTTGATACCAAAATCAAAGGACTGTGCTTGTGAGTTGGCCAGTGCTGCAAACAAGGCAGTCCCTTGCAAAAGAACCCAGGTTTTAGACTTTCCATATGTGCAATGCTGTGATTTGGATCATTAGCAAATATGGTTTGCATAAACAGCTCTTCCCCCTCCTCCTCCCATCCAAACTTTCCTGGCACAGTTAGCTAGAAACTGTGCTCTGGGTGGCCAAGTTCACAGCAGTGGTTAGGGGTCAGCTGGCAGTCAGGTCTGTCTGCCTGTCTGGACAAGCTGTCACCCTACAGAGTACTGCCAACAAAAAAGCACTGGGTTACTGCTTAGGCAAAAAGAGGTGCAGTTCAGTTCTGTGCTTCCTTGGATGAAGGAGGATTCATGTCATTACTGCAGCCCTGCATGTGGAAATGGCCTTGGCTCCAAACATACCCTGTGTTAGGCTTTGGTTATCTGGGCTTCATAGCCGCTAGCCAAGACACCCCTACAGAGGCTTGTGGGGTCCTCCTCAAGGAGGAGCTTGAGGGAATTAACTCCATGAAGTGCAATGCAAAACTGTCAGATAAGCTTCCATCTGTGCTTCGTTTGCAACGACAGTGACCACAGGGAGCTCCCTTTGGCTGTAAGACCCTCTGCACTTGGGCAGCCTTCCCCCTGGACTTGTTTCAGTCAGCAGGGAGATAGCCCTGAACAGAAATGGTCTTGTTGTCTCCTTCCCATCTCCTCTGACTCTCTTCTGTCACGTTTGGAAGTTGGGGAGAATTTCAGCTACTCTCCTGCGTAGCTGGTTTCTTCTTTCTTCTCTTTCCCTTTCCTTTTTCATCAGCAATGGGTACTGCCTCCATGCCTTGAATGTGTTCAGTGTAAGTCTCCTTAAAGAAATTAGGGACACAAGGAACAAAGTGACAACGTGTAGATGTGTACATAACGTAACAGGCAATCAAAAGAGAACTTCTATTTGAGGGGGGAATTCATATCTTGAGGATTTGTCCTTTCTGCTGTTAGCCAGGGCTACCACATGTTAAGCATCTATGTGCAGACCACTTCATTGATATGTCAATCATCCTGGGGAAAAATAACATATTGCCCTTTTCTATTCCTCTCCACCAAGAATTTTGCTCTTCTCTCTGACAGGATTCATTAGCTGGTGTTTGCTTAGCACTCTAAAGATGAAAGAGGTTTTCTGAAGAATGAACAGGGCCTCTGAAGGAAGTTTCTTTAGGAAATATGCAGGCTCATTTGGTCCAGACCAACCCCTTGGGAGTGCAGGCAGCTGGGCTCCAATTCTTACCTGATTTTACTCACCCCATCACAGGTGCCCTGCCCTGGGTTCCCACATGAGCAATAGGGAACCACAGTCCTGTCTAAAGAAGGGTTCGTTATGGCAAGGTCTGAACTGCCTTTTGCCAATGGGGGAAGAGATAATGAGGAATGATAGGTGATTATGCTCCTAAGAGGAGGTCATATGTAGAATGAATCCAGTCTCTTCTTGGGTCTGACTTTCCCCTGGTTCCTCCAGTTTGCTGACTTGTTAAACTGTGCACTATTCAGACCTTACTGACACAGCAAGCTAGAACAGGTTTGCTCTACCACATTAAGAGGTGAATTTAATTTAATTCTTCCTCCAAGATGCTGCAGATCCTGTTGGGGCTGTGCACAGGCACAGCCTATTCACGACTGCATGCAGCTACCAGGCTTCCATGATGAGGCAGGTGAACAGACTTCTGTTGTCTGCTGAACTTTGACAATAGTTCTTTCTTCCTGCTAGAATGCATTTTATGGGACAAGGAGTGGACTGGGTGTGTCCAGCTCCAGTCATGATTGGTAGAAATGACTGTTCTAGTTTTTGCTGCCAAGTCAGGCTGGTGATGGCATAAATGTAAAGACTCCTTAACCAGGATTTCTAGTTGATCAACTTTGGATTTGTGAACTAAATCATCTGCTGTGGACAAAGAAGTACTATGTAATTCCTACACAATTATTTGGCTTGCTATAATTGTACTTAAAGATTTTCCTAAGGCAGCTTTTAGCAGAAGCTGCATGGCCAGATCTGCTAATCAGCTTAGGAGGTTTCAGCTACTTATCCTTACTTAGGCTTTCACTGTATTCTCTTTTTTTTAGATTCAGAAGTCCTGTGAAGGATGCCATTACACTTTCTTTTCCAGGCTGCATGGAAACTTAGCATAAACCTCTGCTGATGCTGTCTGTGCATATCACAGAAGCTAAACACCAGCAGTATAGAGCCTGTTTTATGTGTTCCTGGGGAGCAGCTGACCTGTCAAAAGTAGTCGCTAAAATAATCTTCAGGGTATATTAAACTGAAGTAAAAAGAACTGCTGCTAAGGGCATACACTTACTTGTTACTGTGTTCAGTAGCAATCTTCAGCCTCTCCCATAAGGCCCTTTTTTCCTCCATGATATGATCAAACCATGCCCAGAAGCACTTCCTCATGAGGCAGACTGTGTGGAAGGTACTTGCTCTCTCCTCCTGAGTGGAGAGATAATCCTTGTACTGGGAAGGAGGACAAAGAAACAGGTGAGAAATGGCTTTTTTTCTTCTTCTCTCTCCCAACCTCTGGCCTAATAAACAGAGCAGTGCTGAGACTGTGGCAGTGAAGGGTAGTGGGCAAAGGAGTGGAGGAAAATCAGCAGGGAGCAGGGTGAGAGAGCAGTCGGTGGAGGAGCAGTGTGTAGGAGAAAATTCTGGGTGGAAGAGAGTGATGGAGTGAGAAGCTGAGAGAAGACCTCTGAAAAAGGGAATAATGGTGCTGGAATGGGGATAGCATAACTCTGCAAAGGTTGTGCTACAGGTGAGTGAATTGGCACTGTGGTGAGCGGAAAGCGTGGCAGCAGCCAGCTCTCTTGGTAATATTTCTCCACTGAGGTGCAGGCCAACCTTTAGCCAGTTCCTGAAGCCCCGTCTCAGTAGCATATGGGAATAGAAGTCCTCAGCCCGAGACACCTTCTCCCTGAGACTCTGCTGGGCCTCCTGCAGCCAAGTCATCAGGAATTTCCTCTGCAGGCCCAGGCTGTGGTGCCTTTGTGCCACCTGAGTGAAGACAGCAGAGACAGCAGCTGGTTACTTGAACTGGTGACTACCTAAGCACAAAGCCACAGAAAACTGGGTGCACTAGAAAATCATCTCAGCTTTTTGGGGCTGCTCAAATCCAGATTTCTGACAGCTGGAATAACCTACAGGATCCCACAAAGAGGGGTCAGCATAAGGAAGAAGACCAGTCTCTTTACCAGGCCACTGCTGCATCACTTCTAGAGAACACCCTTTTGAATGAGGTGCTCAGTTTAACTGATTGTGAGGGGGGCAGAGGCATAGCCTGTAACAGCTTAGTCCAACCCTGTCCAGAATGCTGACCAGCAGGGTGGACATACGGAACAGCTCGTATCCATCTACTTCCTCCCAGCTGGAGGCCTGTGTGCATTTGGTGAGGTACTGTGAGTAGCTCCGGTTCCAGTGACTTAAATGGAAGCGTTCCAACTTAGCCCCGGGCTCTGGCTAGATCTTCAGGATACGGCTGAGTGTTATCAGTCTCCTCCTGATAAGGGATGCTGACTCAGTCAGTGTGGAAATGTTTCATTAGCAATACTCCTGCACTGAGGCCTCGGAAGGTGCCACTCGCTGTTCTGCACTGAGGATAGGACCAGGACAGAATAGACTGTTGGATTATCACCTGTAGTGTCCTGCCAGTAGCAGTGGCCAACTCTGTACCAGCAGCTTCAGAGGGAGGGAAAGCCCTGATGATAGGCTGGGGTTAACTCCTGCAGCTAAGGTTGCTTGGTGGTATCTCACTGATAAGCTTTGCTGTGGAGTAAAAGAACTGGCAGGTGTATGTAATATAACTTTTTTTTTTGCTGTTCAATCAGCTATAAATGAGGATGCCATCCCTGCAGGTTTTTAATGGCTTTTCATGATTTTTGTCAGATGGGCTGATTTAAAGAACTAATATAGGGCAGGGTATGCAGGGAGAATTTTTGCTTTTTCCATCTCTACCTGGCCTAAAAGCCTATTAAGGCTTTTGCTAGGTGCTGCATCTACTCTTTTTCCCTTCTTCCTATGGCACCAGTCATTTCCTTTACCCTTAGCACTTACCACTAGGTTTTCCTTGGCTTGCTCCCTCAGCCTTTTCCATGGCACTATTCCCAGCTTTCTGAGAAGGGTCTTCTCATAGTGATCTCTAGCCTTTTTCTGGAGCTGCTGCTCTTTCTCCAGCCTCCTCTGTTTTTCCAGTTCTTTCTGCAATACAAAAAGCAGTAGTTTTAATTCCCTCCGGATGAAGAGGATATTGAGCAATGACAACAGATTATCATATTGGAGGTTCTGACCTGACAGGAAATAGAGATCTGCATCATCTTTAGCACTGCAGACCAGACATGACCCCATGCAGGAGAACCTGTGTCCTAAAGCAAACTGTCTTCTCCTGGGAGGTGATGGCATTCCTGGACACTCCCTTGGGCTGTGTATGAGCACTGCGGTTTGGAGATACTGTAGCACACATGTCACCTGTGGCTACCACAAGTGCTGATGTAGCAGGAATGTCCTCTGATGTCCAAAACATGTCCAAAAATGATTCTGAGTTTATGCATGGACCCTAACACTTCATCTAGCCTAAACAGTAGGGGAGGGATATGGTTATTTCATGACTGTGTAACACTACTTTTGACTGATACTCAGGGAATGTTCTAAAACACTCAATCCAAGTAGAACAGGAGTTGTAGGTCAAATTCCTGTAGGATTTCAAATGTGCTATTTGGGTTATTAGGACATCTCATTTCCAAGTAACAATAATGAAGTGCAGCTATTCCTAGGTTAGCTCCAACAGGAAAAGGTGCCCTTGATATAAATGTCAGGGTTGTTTACTTTTGAATCATGTGTTTGCAACTGGTATCACTGGGTACATTGGAGGGGTGATGAGTGGAAGGAGTCTGAGAGTAGACTGAACATGCTGCCACTGTGGGGGGCTTATGTAGCTGTATCTGAGCAGAGAATGTCCAGCAGCTGGGACCTCTAGTCCTGCTGAGGAGACAGACAGCATACACTTCATAGCACGTTTGGGACACAGCCCTTCCCCTAATGGTGTCAGAAAAGGGGAGACTGTGAGTCTGTATCATAGGTGCTGTGCTGTGGAACTCTGCTCTACCAATGAAGACCTTCAGTTCACATCACTCTGGCTGCTGACTGAGTACCAGTGAGTAATGGATCTTCTTCCCTATCCCTGCTAAAGAGGAAGAAACAGGTATGGCATTTCGTCACCAGTTTCTGCTGCCTTCTCTCCTCCCGGCGTTCTTCCCGCTGTGCTTCCTTTTCCTTGGCTTCCTTCCTCTGTCGTACTTCTTCTTCAGCCTTCAGCTGGGCCTTGAAATGGAGAAAGGTGAAATTCAATTTGTTTCATGGGACCTTTTCCATGAACACAGATCTTTAAAGTTTCCTAGTATTCCCCTAGTATTGACCAGCACCTGAAACTTCAGAAGGAAGCAGACTTTTTCACATACTAGACATGATCTGTGCTCAAGAGTGAACTGTGGAAGGGACAGGGAGGAGGGACTGTCCTTTTTACTACCTATATACATGTCTATATTTATTTTTCTATGTATGTACATGTTTATCTTTCTTTGCCCTAAGTTACAGTATTTGTCCACTCTTCCTCTAAAAAAAAGGAAATCATACACCAAGTCATTTTGAGAACTTGATTACTGATGTCAGTTCTGAATCCCTGGGCTCTGCTCTCAAGTTTAATTTCCATATGCAAAGCAGCATTACAGGTACCCAAACATTTCCTTCTCCAGACTGAGGATCACAATTTCTAATCCTAATGCAAAATACTAGCAATGTTTTCAGTAACAATTTAATACCCTGACTTGAAGAAAGCTCCTCTGTTGGATATGTATCACAGAATTTGTGTATTAACTATACAAACATTGTCAGTATCTTCCCTCTTCAGCAGAGATTTGCTAGAAAGATGTAGATTTTTACTAGGTGAGACTAAATGTCCTCAAGCTGCATGTGACCAGAGGGAAAAGGCAGGGAGAGGAACCCCACCACTGCCAGGTCCCATCAAGTGGATCTCTGTGTGCACTTCCACCCTTACCATTCTCAGCAAAGACAAGCTACAGTCAAGGGGTAGGTGTGAAAAAAGTGTTGGGGGGTGGTAAGGCTGCTTCTAGAACTGCAGCTTTAAGATGAAGTGTCTGCCTATGCTACAGCAGGGCTGGTGCTGCAAAAGCAGCAGTAACTACTTCTTTTGATGTGTGATAGACATTTGCTTTCTCACAAGTCATAAAACTCCTGCTTTGGATAAAGAGCCTTTTCTCGGTCCCTGACTCTAGGGTTAAATCAGCATTTCTTGTAACTGCAATGATGTGAAAGATACTTTATTTCATTTTCTGGTTCCCTTACCAATTTTTCCTCTGCTTTTCGTTGTTTGGCTTCTTCTATTTTCTTCTTCTGTTCTGCCCGCTGAATCGCTCTCTCCTCCATCCCTACAGAAACAAAGGACATAAGGCTTAGTGGAAATGAGCTATGGTGTCATGGCAGAAGTTTGGTGAACAAGGATGCATCACGCTATGCCAGGCCCCCACTGCCCTGGCAATGCCAGCACAAAGGGACTTGCTTCCCACTGCCCCTTACAGCCTGCAGTGTCATGAACAAGGGACCTATAAACGTTTGTGAGATGACTCAGGACCACGGCAATTATATTCTCTCCACCCTCCTTGGTTGACAGTCACAGCCATGAGGCTCAGCTATGAAAGAAGCTGTGTTCAGAGGGTTTGTCCCTGCCTTTCCTGATTGAGGGCTGAGGCTCAGGGCACATGATTTAGCAGGAATTGCTCTGAGGTCTCCAGTAAGCTCTAACTGCTTATTTAAAAGCAATTTCATGACCGAGAGCATCATTGTCACAGTGACATACAGGTACTTGGTCCCACTATTAAAAAACTACTGCCTAATGCTTCTTTTGGGGGATAAATTGCAGTGCAGTGATCTTGCCGGCCATCAGCAAAGGTGTTACACACAGAACATGCAGAGGAGTTGGGAACCTGTGCTTGCTTCCTCTGCAGCTGCGAACAAAGCACAGGCTGGAGCAATCAATAACTGGGAGGCACTGAAGTGTTTTGAACATAGTGCATTTCCTCAGATTCTTTTCTCCTCTCACCTGTCCCAGGATTCTCTACCAAGAGAAAATCATTCAGTGGTAACTTCTTCACTCAATTTTTTGGGGATCTTTAAACACAAACACTTGAATGCTCTGAAAAATATGCATGCTGTCTCTAAGATGTACAGAGTTCAGGCAAATTAGGGTGAACGATGGCTTGGACTAGGTAGCACTGGAGCTGAATACAGGTAGTGAAAGGCAACTATTAATGCCCAACTATCATGGCCAAAAAGCTCTGGTGATCCTGAAACAATTGAAACATCACAATGATTATATTTCAGATGACCTTTTGTGCAGACTGTCACTACCCTGCATTGATACAGAAGAACTTGACCATGGGATGTAACAGAACCCTGATCCCAGTTTACTGATGAAAAGGCTATGTTGCACGTTTATTGTGTATATACTGTTCCAGTGTGGCCGGAGAAGGGGAAGTATCTCACAAAAGGCAGGGATCTGGAGTTCCTTCCCCAGACTGGCTACTGCTGTCTCACAAAACTTTGGCTAGGCACTTAATTCCCTTTGAAATCTCAACACCTCTGTCAAAGTTGGATGAAAATGACTGGCCAGTTTAAGTGTTACTTGGATGCATGATGAAGGGAATGAGACTGATTGCAAAAATCCCTCTACAGCTTTTCTGAGTCTTGTCACAGCAAAGACAACCACAGGCATTAGGAGTAACTGCCACAACAGTGTACTAAGTGTGGACATGAGGAGTTTGCAGTGTCCCAGGTTTTACAGATGCCTGACTCAGACAGGAAAGCAGCTCACCCTCTCCTCTCACTGCAATCGTCAGACTGGGAAAGAGAGTGCAGAATTTTACTTGCATAATGTCATCAACCAGCAAAGCTGAGGCAAAGACAGACGTTTCCATACAAGCTGTTGAGAAAAGTGGTCTGGAATGGTGTTTGCTATTTAGAACAATACCTTTCAGTATGGGATGAGGTGAAGTCAGCCGGCTGGAGGGCCTCCTGCCTTGCACTGCTGCCCCTGTGTTTTCTGGCCCATGAGAATCAGGTGAGCTATGAAAGAAAAGAGTAAGGAAATTCTTCAGTAAATGTGGTCAAACTGTGTCTCACACCTACCACCTATGGCCTTGTAGTTTCTGTTCTCCATCGTGCTGCATTATCCCCAATACACCTTTTTTCTGCTTGAAATGGGACTGAAGATGCATCCTTGCAAAGGAACTGAGTTCCAAGGCTGCTGCATGGTCTGAAAGACGGAGGATGATGCTCTCTTTCTCCATAACTAAATAGATCTGTGCTGATACTATGGGTGACACTGGTGTTGCTGTTTCTAAGTGGATCCTGCATGGATCACCTGATGTCAAACCAGAGCAGAAAGGGAGAAGGAGAGAGAACTGTGGCCAGTCTGATACTTCCCTTGAGGCTAAGTCACAGCTGAGAGGAACAGCAGATAGCACTAGCATGACTGAAATGTGCCTGGCAAATTCTGGCTCAACTTGAGTGGGAATGAGACATGATGACTAAATGACCCTGCTTTATTGAGGACATATACCTCAAAGGGGTTGTATTCTTGCATCTGGATTGTTTTTCCTACCTGGTTTGAGAAACAGAATTGTTAAACGTCTGGGTTACAGCCATAGCTTGCGCTGCCTCTTCTTTATCTCTGCTCAGGTTCTGATTTTCCTGCAGTTTAAGGATCAGCTCTTGCTGTTTCTGAAGCTGCTGCATCTGCTCCTCAATCACACGTTGCTGGAAGGCGTGACGGTGCTCAAAACGGCTACCATAAGCAGGAGATGTCTTTGGACTGAGTGCCTGAAACTGCTGGAGGACTGTGGCTATTTGATTCCTGTACATAGCTTGGTCCTGAGCACTCAGGGCTGTATGTTTTATGGTGATCTCCCAGGCAAATTTGGGGTTTCTGCAGAAATGAGATGTGTGAACAACATCCCAACAAGACTGGTCTCTGGTCTGATCAGGCTCTTTCAGTATGAGGCAAGTTTCAGTTGGCTAGGGGAAAAAAAATAAATGAGGAAAATTTGGCATTGATTAAAACCAAGGACTCTTCTGCCCTTCCTGCATAGTGTTTTTTTTAATGCAAATCTAGTGAGATGCCTGAGAAGTAGGGTAATTTCAGCTATGCAATCTTTATCCAGTCAGGCCAGAAGGGCCCCATTATGCACAAAATGGAGGCTGTGGGAAGGAACTCTTAAGGAGCTGAGTGCCAGGAGGAAGAAAACCTGATCAGGCAAGAGCTTTGGCAGGAATACATCCTGACTATTTTGTTAGGGAGCACATCTTAGGACAGCTCATTTCTCGGGGATTAGCACACTCCCTTTTGGACTGTGTTGTCCCCGCTCAGATGGAGAATAAAATTAAAAATTTATTGAAGTGATCTACACAGCTGATCTAGTGAGGAGTCCCCTTTTTAGATGGAAGAGAAGTCTACAAGGTGCTGCTTCCTCATGCCTCTTTTCTGGCTTTGACAAATGTTACCACAAAACAGGTGCAAAGTGGGGAATGAGGCTGCACCTTTCTGACACATGGTTATTCTCTGAAGAGGCAGCAGCTCTAAGGCTGATTCCAAGGTCAAACCCTAAATTCAGTCCCATTCCTTCAGCACAAATTTTACCAGTGCAGCAGAAGAAAAATATGGACCTACTAGGATACTCTAGCACTGAAAGAAATCCACTTCTGCTTACACTTAAGTAAACAGAAAGCTTGACCTGTAATATGTGTGTGTGAGCTCTAATACTGACATCAGGATACTGCTGTGGTACAGATTTTATAGACAGAAGGGAAGGTGGGGATCCAACTTGACAAATGACAATTTAAGGAAGCAATCTCTGATTCTCCTTTCTTACCTCCTTGTGATGCGCATTATCCTGAAACAGCCAGTGACAACCTTTTTTTCCCCCCATACTTAAAAGCTGGAAAGCTGCACTGGCATGAAAAATATCTCTTGTCATGCAGTCAAGTTATTCTTTTTAAGTCTAAGCTGGCATCAAAGATGTAACTAATCTCTCAGTAAAAGTGATCTGGGGGTGGGATGCTCATTGCGACTCAGAGTACATGAAGGGTTGTTCTTTGGCAGCACTAGAGATTATTTTTAAAACTCATCCATCGTCCTTCACATTTGCCTCTGATTTTTAGACTTTGCTCCTGAACAGTTGCAGGCAGGTATTTGGGGGTCACCCTGGGAAAGAAGGTTCCCTCTGGGACAATGTACCCTTTATTTCAGACTGCATAAAATAAGCACTTTCTAAGAGTACTGCTATGCCAATAGGCAACACTACATGGGAAGGATTTACCTTGTCTTGCTGTAAATCTTGATGATGGTTTATTTCTGCTGTCCCTGGCTTGTTAGCCTCTAGTGGCCTGTCCCCACCTTTCCCCAGTGACACAGCCTTCAGCAGCTGTTCCATCTTTCTTTTTGTCTGCTCCCTCTTGATCTGCAGCTCTCGCTTTTCCGTCTCTGCTCGGCTCCAGTGCTGCCAGGCCAGAAAGCAGCAGCACAGGATGCGTCGCTGGTTGTGCTCCACAGCCAGTTGGGTTTTCCTGAATGAGAAAGCGTTTGTGTTATGGTAGGAGTGAGGCTTCTGCCCAGGCACGAAGCCACATCATTTCCTGAGTCTTTTTGCTGCTTAACTCTGAAGGCCCTTTGAGGTTGTACAGAGCTCCTCCAAGGAGGAGTGGGAGGGCAGAAAGGATGCCTGCCATTCTGAATTAAGTTCACACGTTGCTATTTCCTGTGTCATCTCTGGGATGCAGGATAGTTGCAAAAGCAGTATCGTGTTCCCTGGCCAGCTGCATATGGGGAAGTGAGTGTCTCACCACTGCAGCCTGCCAGACACCTGCAAAGGGAAGTATTTTCTCTGGATGATAGGGAATTCATCCAACAGCCTCCTTAATGAAATCATTTTGGTGCTGGCCAAAATGATCTCTGCTATACTTCTACTGAAACAGCAAATATATTAATCAGGAATAAATTTGGCAGCTCATATTCTCTGGAGTCCAGAGTGAGCCAGGGTGAGATTTCTAGGAAAGATACCTACAGAGAGACTGAGACACAGGCTTATTGGAAAGTGCTAAAGCTCTTGTTTATATCTGTCCTGCTTTTCATCTGTGCCACAACGCCTCTGGCACACTGCAGGCAGTGTAGCAATTCTCTCAAAAAGCTGCTGTTTCCCTCCTGCTGGATAACTGACAAGCTCCTTTTACAGTCCCTGATCACTGCTCTGCCCAAGTACGGCTGCAGGAGGAGGAATTCCACAGCAAAGGGTCACTACCTGTTTTGATCTTGGAGATGAACTTCCAGTTGCTGTGTCTCCTGCTCTACTTTCTGGGCCCAAGTATAGTTTCTCCAAGCTCGCAAGGCCTTCAGTTGGCATCTCCAGTCAGCGAGGGCTCTGGCTTTTCCCATTTTAATTCTGTGCTCCAGAATGACTTTCAGCCAAGCAGAGAAATGTCGTTGCAAGCACTGCATGGAAGAGTTTCAGAAAACCAATGAGCAAGATACAGCCTGTCACACAAATACTGATGCTCTCTGCCCTTTGCCTATTCTGACTTTCCTTTTTGAGATTCTTTTTAGAATCCTCATTTTCAACAATTACCTTGAGGATTAAAAAAAAGTATTGCAGAGCATGTGCAGGTCTTCTACGAAAAGTAGAAAGGGTCTGGAAAGAGACATCGTATCATGGGGCGCTATGCTTTGGAGTGAAATGCACTTAGTTCAGCAAGTGTAAAGGAATGAAATGGGTGAGGAACATAGAATTTCTAGAGACAGGGAAAATATTTTCAAATCTAGAAAATGTCTAATATGCTACAGGTAAGAACACATCTATGAATAACTGCTGCTTTTAAATTTTTTTTTAGCTTAAACAAAAATCAAGACACTTCCCAGAGTGAATTTATGACACGGCCTCAGCTCATCCTTGTTCCAGAAGGAAGCCAAACCTTTCCCCTATTGTGTAATTAGACTCGCTGCCTTTGGGAGTAATTTACATCGTACAGAGCAGCAATTTGCTATCTAATCTACCCCATAATTCTAGCCCTGTTGCTGCAGACACTGTTCATTTTGATCCTCCAAGTGGGTCAACTTACAGGACTCTGCTGGTCCCCTTTTGTCATAGTGCCTTGTGTTAATTGCATTCCTCTCTCGCTGAAATCTTCAAATGGAGACTTACAAAAAGTCAATGCACTAGCTGTTTCTGCTTTAGGCAAGTAATCAAAATGTCACTATTGCTTAGCTCAGCCAAGCTGTGTCTTCTCACATTATGCCAGTTCTGAATTGTTCTGTGGTTTCATTCAGGCTTATCTTCACAGCTTAGACTGTGCTGGAGAGAGGCTGTGTACTGCTAAACAGCAGACAAGCTCAAATCCAGCAAATGGGCAGATGGATTGAGCTGTGAGGAGAATCACCATAAAAACTACAGGATTCTTCTGCTGAAAAAACCCTAGATGTAGATATACATCATCAATGATGATGACTGGTCTATTAATTAAAAACATTATGTGATGGATGGCATTCATACCCGCACTCAGGAAGTTTATTCCCTTTGCTGAGACTGCCCATATAAAATCATTCAGTACTAAAAGATCACTCTTTAGTTGCGAGTATTTGATACATGTTTAACCCAGAGCTGACCATGGTACCAGAATAATCAAGGTAAAACAAAGAGGTTCCTACTAGGAATTATTCAAGTTTGTTTGCCTCGAAAGAGCTGTTGCAGTAACAGAATATCCTACTGCACCCAGTGGAAGGAGCTCCTTGAGGAACTGTTACTATGGATGTGCTGACATGAATCAACTCTCAGAGCCACAGCTCAAAATTCATCCCAGGCTGCAGCACTTCTCTTTCCTCTCTCTGTTCCTGAACTAGAGTCTGCAAGGCAATCTTTAAAATGCCTCCCCACACGCACAATAAGGGCTTCTCAGGCCTTTTTTCTGCCACTTTCCCCTTTTATTTCCTTCCTTGGGGGAAAACAAATCTCACTCCACTTCCTCCTCTGTACATCTCCTTATTTCTTGATTGCAGAAGCCTTTATGGTCTCATGTATCTTGAGAGCCATGTCTTTTCCACAATTCTAAGTGAAATGTCCCACTGAGTACACTTGAGGCACAGGCCCACTGGGGTTGGCACCTCAGGATTTCTTGCTCCTAGTCTTACAAGACACTTTTTGCCCTGCTTTCCTACCTTCCTGATATCAGGAGGTCTTGGAAAAAGTAAAAAATTCTGCATGACCAGGACTTTTTACTTCAGTTTTGCAAATGGTAGCCAAGCCCAGGTAGCTCAGTCTCAGAAAAAGAAAGGTGATGTGTTAAAACCTCTGAAGATAACAATAGATTTAATTTACAGCCTTAGAAGGAGCTAGGGTTAATGTGATGACAAGATATATGGATCTTAAGCAAGAGAATCATAAGCCTGTGTTTTTATAATTATAAATAAAAATATGTGTTGAGTGATTTAGTGAAAAGTTTTAAGTATAATAATGTAATTCTATAGTTTAAGTTAAGAATTTAGATGTTATAATAGAAGTACATAGATATACGTGACCTGGCATTTAATTGGTAGAAAAACAGACGCATTGCAGCAAAAAGTACTAGAAGTGATAGGTTATCGAGTTAAAACAAAGTTTCGTGTTAATTGCTTATTAGACCAGAAAGTTATAAATTACCATGTAACCCTGAAACCCGTAACTATCCTCTGTTAACTTGTTACTTAACCTCACGACCTTTGAGACTGAAGCCTTGTTTGTTATTTTAAGTAATAAATCGTATATAACTACAATGGTCCCATCTCTTCAATCAAACTTCAACGAAAAGCATCGAACTAGTAATACAACGCGGGGAAAACGCAACAGTGATGCTTACTCTCTGCTTACTGGTGTGAATCCTGCCCAGCAACTCCCGAGTCTTTCTCTGCTTCTCCTCTCCTTGCTCTTCTCTCTTCGGGACCATGGGTGGTGACACAGTAACAGACGCCTCCTGCATCGACAGCTTTTGAGTTTTTTCTTGTCTCTTCCCCTCCCTGCAAAGTGAACAAACACACAGATCTAATATATTGATATGCAATCTAATACCTTCTCTTTTTGGCCAATTGTAAGAGAACCACCTCTACAGCTTAGAAAGTTGCTGATTATTTTAACTCGGCCTTCTTAAAAACCACTTCTGTAATGGTTTGGGGTCCCAGAGATTAAACAGTTGGAGCATTTCCTGGACATAGAAGGCAGAAGAAAATAGTAAATTATTTCAGTAAATATTTCACTAAAGCACTTGTATGAGATTTAGGATCTCAGGGCTGCCTGAGTAAATAAATGGCACCCCTAAAAGTGACATCTCTGTGACAATCCAAGCTCAGCAGAAGAAAAAAATGATGTCTCTGCAGAATTCTCAGCTGTGAATGCTCTTTATTCTCTCATAGTAGGGAAAGTATTGCAAGTGCTAGACTTTCAACACAGACTATTTTTTTTATTTTATTTTTTTCTGTGTACTGGCTTTCACGTGGCATTAGATGCTAACAAGGCTGGATGTAGCCACAGTTGATGGAGAGAATGCACAGTGGTGCAAACACACTGCTACTTTGTGATTCAGTGCACATACTGTAATGGCTGAGGGGAGGATAACACTATTCTTAGCCCGCCTTCCCACTCATGAAAAACTCTGCCACTGATGTTGGTAACAAAGAACTAAAAGTTTTGGGAGAGTTCAGAGACGCTAACAGCTGTTTTGTTTGGGATCACCACTGCTCTTACATTTAACAAAAGGAGCTGATAAGTGGTTTTTGTATCTCTCCACACCCCACCCCCTTACATTCTCCAAACTTTTGCCATGGTGTGCTTCTTCTCAGCCATTTCCTTTCGCAGCTTCACCATTTCCCTCTGGATCTCCTCCTCCTCCTTCTTAGCCTGCAGGGCCTTCCTTCTATCCTCCTCCTGTGCTCGGAGCCTGGCCTCAGACAGAATTGCTTTCTTCAGGGACTCTTCTTGTCTCTGAAGCTCTAAAGCCTTCTGATGCCTCATTCGGTTTTCTCTCACCTGGGAAGGAGGAAATGGGCAAAAGTCAAAGCAAACACCAAAGGCTGAAGAATTTGAAGTTCACTGTACACTGCCAGGGTGGGTCACAATCCACCTTTCACATTAAGCAAGAAACCCTATCTGTAGCGGGCACTGACTGGAGATACTCTGCTCTTGACCAGCAAAACACTGTATGTGAGAGAGTGAAATTAAATCAATATTCCTTAATGGGAGCAAACTCAGACCTGACTGCTGTGGCAGCTCTTCCTGCCAGTCTTCAGAAAAAGGGGGAAAAGCTGAACAGTTTAAGTGAAACCTGACTGTGCAAGCTACTGCTGAATGTGCACATGGAAATGCAGTAAAGTTTCAGCTGAACTGTGGGAGAGTATCTTTGGATAGTTGCTTCCAAGTCAGAGATTATTGCAGGCTCGGAGAGAATACTGGGGAGGTATCACTGAGCATTTACTCTAATCCTATAATCCTCCATCTTATTCCTTTTAACTGAGCTGCCTTGCCTGCTCACCTGCTTGTGTCTGAGCTCCATGATTATTTGTGGATCTGCAAGTTTTTTGTTTTCCTTGATCTCTTCAAGGTGTTTCGCTATACCACAGTTCACAGCTTCACTCTGCAAAAGATGCTGAAGGTATTCCTGGACAGAGGAACTTTCCATTTCACATTCCAGATAGCTGCACAAGTCTGAAATGAGAAATTCAGATTATCTCAGGCTAGTCTGAAATGAATAAACCCTTCTGTCTCAGATCACAAAGCCTAATGTAATTAAAGGGATCACTTCCCCAGACTGTGAATGCATTTCTGATGAATGCGGACACACTGACTGCACTCCATTTATCCCCAGAGTCTTAATCAGTCTCCCACTGAACACGCTAGAGCAGTAACAATGTTTCATCCATTTTTTACTGTCTTGCCTCTGAGCATCTCAAACGGCTGTATAAACTTGACAGGCCTCAAAAATACCTGTTCACAAAAGAAAAAAAATTCTCTTTTACAAAGGGAGACATTGAATGTTTATGAGGTGCATTTATGCAGCCCTACAGCGAGATGCTGTAAGAGCTGGGGGACAAAAATCATCACTTAATCTTGTTTCTACTGAGTCCACTGTCCTGGCCTCAAAACAACTGTTACCTCTCAGTCTGACAAACCACAAGGCCTGACCTCCTTCCGCAGCACAGCCTCAGAGAGGAAACCAGGACCTGCTTTGCAGTGCTCTCACCATCAAAGTGCTCATATTTCAGAGGGGCTGCAGAAGACTCTTCCTGAAGGACAGAGTCAACCTCCTCTTCTCCATCACTCAGCTCCAGTTGCAGTTTGGACTTCATCCAGTTACTGAGCAGCTCCTGGGCTATCATGAAGAAAGAGACTGATGACTTCACTTGCTCAAAAAAATACATGGCTAAGGCTAAACTAGCAGTAGTCTGGGATAGTTATATCACATGCTAGGAATGACTGAAAGCTGATCTGCAACAGAAAATGGAATAAAGCTAATAGTTCTGTTCTTATCTTCTTGATCTGTAAAAGAACAGAAGAGAAGGTAGCAAATTTTGTCCCTGTTGCACGTCACAAATTAATTCTTCTCCACCTCATTTTTCCTACCATGGTTCTGTGGGCATCTAGATTGCTTGTGATTATTTTACAGCATTTATCAAGGAGATGGAATTCACATGAGGTAATTCGTAACTCAGATAGCTTTCCTATGTTTTACCACTGCACTTGCAGACACTTAGATGGTTTCCACACATACAGCCAAGGTTGTCATATGCTAAATTCAAAAGAATGACTGTTTGGACAAACTTCTGCTTCATGTGTACATGTTAGCCTTTTGCAAGTTCCACAGAAACAAGTGGTGAGTCTAATTACAAATCCATCAGGTGGCAAACTTCACCTGGGACTCAGGGTTAAAACTGCAGCTACAGGAATGCACCCGTGATGGATGTGGTACTCCTCAGTGAGCTCAAATGCCTAATGAACAACGGGGTATGAAGTCCTTCCATGGACTGTTTGCATCTCCATTCTTCTGTGAAAAAACAAAAAATTCCTTTTTCAGAGTTCCTTCTCAAAAGCAAGGTCAGCTCATGTGTCTGCTGCCTCAACAAACCAGCTGGCCTTGCTGCGTGGGTGGCCAAGCTGTTCCTGAAGCAGGACACGGGGCTGTAAACTGCAAGGCATCAGGAGCAGCCCCACGAGAAACGGAGCCATCCTCAGCCATCCGTGCGGTGAGGGTGGACAAAGAGCCGGGATCTCAGCAGCCACTCCAGTGGGAGTCATTACACAGTGTAAGGCACACAGTCAATGGACAGGAGCAAGCAGCTGCTCCAAATATCCACTCCCAACACAACTCCCTGGGATTTCTAAGGAAATAAAGCCTTTTTCAAGCATTCTTTAAAAACAGTGCGTTTTTTGAAGACAGCATAAATCTAATGTTTGTTGTCCTTCAAATCACTTTTGTTCTCCTTCATAATCTCTCAGGCCTGATCAGGAACAGGGAAATATATCTAATAACAGAAAGAAGAGTGGAAAACAACTTGCCACTTGGGGAAGGGCAAGTCTTTCTTGACTGGGATTTGTGATCTTCTCATAACTAGAGCAAAAGTGTTCTGGCACTTCGATACCTTTCTTTGCAAAGTGGGCTATGCGTAGTTATTACCATTAAGTACTGTAATAATGGATTCCAGGTAAAAGAATTTCAGTTGAGCTTGGAACAATTCTGAGGGATTGGTAGCTATAAAAAGGAAAACCCTAGCAGAGAAGGGCAAATGAAAATAATAAAGAAACATGAGGAAAGCAAGCAACCTTTCCACCAAAGGAAAAGACATGGCTTTTCACCAAAGCCAAGACAGCTCCTTTGGAGCCACTGGCTGTATAATGCATTCAGACAGTGCACTGTAAGCAGGTAGGTGTATTCCATGCTGTTAGTTGAACCCCTGATGATTACAAGTGAAAAAGCTGACTTCCTGTATTGAAGTGAATGCTCTTAAGACTTGTCATCGCCCCGTTCTGTAATGCTGACTTTTGATTCTTAAAAGAATGGTTAACTCAGTTTTTAAAATCCTGTCTCCTGTCTGCTTTTTACACTGCAGACATATTTCTAGCACTGATGGGTGATAATTTCCCTCCTTTTTGTTTTTTAAATCTACCACAGCTTTACTTTCAAACTTCAGCAAGCACTTTTGGCTGCAGGCTTTACAAAAGAAATATTTAGTTAGGTAATTAGTGAGGAGAATCTTGCATGGGAATCAAAACAAAACCACTATTAACTATTCATAGATGTGAGCATACACAGAGCAACTCCATTTCCACATCTAGTCAGCTATCAGAAATATGCCAGGTAATTTCACCTGGTTTCCTATAGCCCACTAACTTGCTTTTGACCATACAGTGTGTCTTCAAGGGCAGTTCTTATCCTTGTCTTGACCTGGTATCTCCAGGAGACAGAGTTGATCCTTCTCTCAGGTATGACATTTAAAATCTGCCTTGAACTCCACCAATTGATCCTTCTTATGCCTTTCTCCATTAGATGAAAGACATCTTACTATAAACTGTTTCTTGTGAACTCAAGCTTTGCAAGAGCCTGTTCTGATCAGAACCACAAAGCTGGATCAAGAACTGTTCATTTTAGGCAGCTTGTGGCAAGCAGAATTCTAGCTCACCTTCCTCACAGGCCTCACGATGATCTTGCAGCCGTTCTGCAACTTCCAAACTTGTCACAGGACCCCAAGGCCTCTGTGGATACCTTGACTTTTGAAGGGAAAAAGCTTCAGAGACAGCATACTCAGAGGCTTGGTCCACTCTCTTAAATTAAAGAAAGGAAAACATTTCTAAGTATATCCATTATTACACTTCCTATATCCACAGTTCTCCTCCAGAGAGCAAACATCAGTGGGAATGTAACACTAAACAGCATGGCTGTTATAAGGAATAGATTTCTTTTGAAATGCATTTCTACAACTGCTTGATTGTATAAACTGGACTTAGAAGTCATTAGGCAATAAACACTCATTTGGCAATTAGTGCCAAACACAGAGACTGGAGAACACAGAGAGAATGGAAACACCCAGACCCTGGGGGCTGGAGGGAGAATTGCTGAGCTAGTGCCCAGCAACCAGCAACTATGAAATTTGATACCAGCTTTTTGACATAGCCAGGCTGCGAGACTTCCTGTCCCATATTCATCTCTCTGAAATGTTAATGGTCCTGACTTATCACTGTGTTTTCATGAGTAACACCTGCGCCCCAGACAGTCCATATTTCTGAACTCTTTCCCTCTGTGCTGCTGCCAGAGGCCCAGGATGCTGCCTGAGGAAGCAGATGCACACTCCCACCTGCCACAAGAAGCAGGCTGAAGGTGGGAGCATGAGTGTGCCCAAGGAAGCAAAATAAAGGGAACCTCACCCTAGAATTCATTTTCTTTGATGTCAGGTGGTTGTAGATGCAGGACATGGTGCTTTGGGGTAAATCTCTTGTATTATTTGCCCAAAAAACCTGCAGCACTGCTCAACAGCAAGTTTTGTGTGTTGAGTTTCATGCATAGCAACAAGACACCTTACTCTTCATAGAGTTTGGGTTGGAAGGGACCTTTACAGGTCATCTAGTCCAGCCTCCCTGCCATGAGCAGGGACATCTTTGATAACACCACGCTGGATGGGAGTGTTGCTCTAGGTGAGGGCAGGAAGGCTCTGCAGAGGGGTCTGGACAGGCTGGATTGATGGGCTGAGGCCAACTGCATGAAGTTCAACAAGGTCAAGTGCCAGGTCCTGCATCTGCATCACAACAACCCCAGGTAGCCCTACAAGCTGGGGGAAGAGTGGCTGGAAAGCTGCCCGGCAGAAAAGGACCTGGGGGGGCTGGCTGACAGCTGCTGAACATGAGCCAGCGGGTGCCCAGATAGCCAAGAAGGCCAGTGGCATCCTGGCCTGGATCAGCAACAGCGTGGCCAGCAGGACCAGGGCAGTGATTGTCCCCCTGCACTCAGCACTGGTGAGGCTGCCTTGAGCCCTGTGTCCACTTTTGGGTCCCTAAATTCAGGAAAGACATTGAGGTGCATATTCACAGAAGGTCAAAGCTGCTGAAGGGTGTAGAGGAGCTGAGGGAACTGGGATTGTTTAGCGTGGAGGAATGGAGGCTCAGGGGTGAACTTATCACTCTCTACAACCACCTGAAAGGAGGATGTATCCAGGTGGGGGTCAGTCTCTCCTCCGAGGTAACAAGCGAAGAGGGTAACAGGGAATAGCTTCAAGTTTTGTCATGGGATATTTGGATTGGATATGAGGAAAAATCTCTTCACTGAAAGGGAAGCCAGGCATTGGAAGAGGCTGCCCAGGAAAGGGGCTGAGTCGCCATCCCTGGAAGCGTTCAAACAACCTGTGGATGTGGCACCTGGGGACACGGTTTAGTGGTGAACATGGTGGTGCTGGGTTAATGATTGGACTCGATGATCTTAAAGGTCTTTTCCAACCTTAACGATTCTGTGATCTTCAACCACCTCAGACTACTCAGAGCCCCGTCTAACCTGACCCTGACTGTCACTGCGTAAATTATTCTGCCTTGACCCATTGTTCCAAGCTACCCGATCCGAACCTCGGCAGGGTCTAGGGAAAACCACAGCGTTCCAACCTCCCGTGTCTCTCCCTGAACCCGAGCTTCACGCTGCCAACTTTGGCGCCGTTCGCTCGAGTCCAGCGCGGACCTCCCCCCGCC
>VZTG01004395.1:133543-168936 GCA_013397845.1 Melanocharis versteri
GGGCGCGCTGGCGCTGCCGGGCTGCGTGCTGTACACGCGGACGGGCGCGGCGCCGCACCTCAGCCACGACACGCTGCGGGAGGTGCGCGGCGTGCCCGGCGTGGCGCACGTCGCCCTGCCCGCCCTGTGAGTACCGCGCCGGGGGCCCGCTTCCCCGTCCGAGGGAGGGGCAGGGCCGGCTAGGGAAGGTGAGGGGAAGGGAGCTGGGGGGCTGCGTGGTTTTTAGCGTGTTTAGGCCAAACCCGTCGTGGTGACTTGGCAGTCGTCTTCCTGAGGTGGGCAGCAGGGCGAGGGAAGTGCCCCCCTGCTCTACTGACGCCCCACCGAGAGTGCTGCATCCAGCTCTGGAGCCCCCACCATAAGAAAGATGTGGGCCTGTTGGACCAGGTCTTTTGGAGTGCCACAAAGATGCTCAGAGGGCTGGAGCATCTTTCCTTTGACAACAGGCAGAGAGATTTGGGGGTGTTCATCTTGGAGAAGAGGAGGCTCCAGGGAGACCTTTTACCAGCCTTTTGGTGCCTAAAGGGGGATTGTAAGAAAGATAGGGGCAGATTTTTAACAGAGCCTGTTGTGGTAGGATAAGAGTTAATGGGTTCAAACTGTAAGAGGGTATTTCTTGTAATGAGGGTGGTGAAACACTGAACCCAGAGATTGCCCAGAGAGGTGGTAGGTACCCCATACCTGAAAACATTTAAGGTAAGATTGGAACAGCAGCTAACTGTAAAAACTAGTTAGGTAAGTGGCAACTGAAAGGAAAGATTCACATAGTAAAGCTTGTGCAGTTGTGGAATGATGTGAATACAATAGTGATGCTACCCAAAAAGTCACAGTCTAGCTTCATACTTTCCATCTAGTCTGTGGTCACTGGTCAGTGCAGGTGAAAGCTTTACTTTTTTGCCACAGAATTATGAGTGCCCCGGGTTGTGAGCTGCAATTCTTGAGCTCTGTGACTCTGGCATTTCATTCCATCTGTCTCTGCTTTGCTGCCTGACAGCTGTATGGCAAATACCAGTTCAGGTCAGACAATGCATAAGTACAGAAACAGAAGTCTTAGTTATGAAACCACCGATCTCTTTAGACAGTTGTCTGCTTAGTTAATGTGTTTCTATGTCTGGCTTGCAGGGCAGAAATTCATGACGTCCTGGAAGAATATAAAGAAGGAGCTGCAAAATTTATGGGTAAAGTACAACTGTTTGCTTGTATATCTGAGAGATAATGCAGGTGGATCCCACTAGAGCATGTTCAGGCAGTACAGTAGGCAGAAAGATGTAGGCTTTGCACGTTTAGGGATTTTCTCACTCAAAGTGGCACTAGGGAACACTTGAAATAGTATGTTGTCGCTAGTATGGCCAGAAATCCTTCAGTCAGGCTACAAAGTGATGACGTGTCTGTAATTTCTATAGTTTACAGACAGTTCTTTGCTTATGGAATCTAGCACATTTTGCAAGAAAAATAATTGAGTTGCCAACACTTGTTTTGTTTGTTTTATTTTTGAAAAAAGCATATAAAAATTTGAGACATGCATTTCATTATATTAAAAAAATTATGGTTTGGCTTTCCAAAGGAAGTTTGCACCCGACTTTCTATAAACTTTACCTGCTTTGGAGCAATTTACTCCTTCAAGAAAAATTGAAAAATGTCTTAGTCTGAAACTTCCTGGAGGCTTTACCTATTTCAGTGACTATCTTTGAAGAGAAGGCTGTATGTCACTGAGACATACTGTCTAGCTTTCTGGCATTTGACACCTCCAGTCTGGCAGGGATGATAAATTTCCCATTTGTGTGGTTGATATGTTCTCTTACTATCCTGTTCTTTTCTGTGGGGATGCTGAGGTGCCCAAACAAGTTGCCCAAAGAAGTTATGGATGCCCCATCCCTGGAAATGTTCGAGGCTGGGTTGGATGGGGCTTTGAGCAACCTGGTCTAGTGGAAGGTGTCCCTGCCCATGCGGCATGATCTTCAAGGTCCTTTCCAACACACCCCATTCTATGATTCTACTTTGTCCCTTAAATGTTCTAGGCTTGGGGTTTGGATTGTGTCAAATGTCAGGTGTCTCCAGTGTATCAGTTATCAGTTGAGTGGTCAAGTGAGTCAGCTGTTGGGTCTGGAAAATTCTAATAGGTGGAGTATTAATCAAGAAGAAACATAAATAAATCCCAAAGCAGCAATGCAGGCTGCAGAACCACAGGGTGTTACTTCATGGTTGTCCTGCTGCTGCTCTCTTCTCCAGGCAGTTAGTAAAACTGAGGAAGAAGTGTGCTTTCTTTGGTGGTGAGAGAGAGGTGAACAATATTTTCCTTGTCAGAATGGGTGTACTTGTGTGGGGGACAATACCCTGTTCCCTTTTGCAAATGTACAAGCCACGTCTTTGCGTTGGCTTTGCTTTGGTTCGTGAAAGTCTCCTCTGAGTCTGTCTCTCTGTTTTCAGGTATGCCAGATGCTGTGCTCTACTGCTCCCTTCATGACCCTGTCACTCCCTGCCCCTCTGGCTACAACACTAACAAGGTACAGTGGCTGTAAAGACTTGAAAGGGTCCGACTGAAGTTCCCAAAAGAAATCTGCCAGTCCTCCCTTCATGTCTCTGGGTGTGCTCACACAGCCAAAAGATTAGCAAAATAAATCTTTGCACAAAGAGGATTGTCATTTATGTGCTCATACCTCCAACTAAATAAAGCTGTGCATGGTCTGACTTGGCAGCAGGTTCCTTGAACAGTTCCTGAGCAGTTAAGTGGCAATTCAGGTAGAAAGGAGAGCTCTGGCCTACAATGCTGTTGTGGTTAAAATGTGAATAAAAGAAAATACCTGTGTTTTGGCATATTTGCTGTACAAACTTATGCTGATACCACTGATAAGCAGTAAATCTGAGCCCCTCTGTGTGTGTATTTACAGCCTGCTACAGGCCCACAAAGGGGAAGGACTTCACAATTTTTGCAGGAGGGTGGCTCAGCAATCCAGGAGTGCACAGTGTTGCAGACATTTGCCTGTTCCACCCCACAGGCACACACATTGCCTGTGCAATCCACACACTGCCTGCGGCCTGACACAGCTTTGTGCTGGAGCAGCCACTCCTGGCACCTGCTCAGGTACAGTCAGCCCAAAGGCCTGTTTGGGTATGGCCACATTTGGTGGAAGGTCACTGAGTGACAGAGGATAACTCCTGCCATACAGCTGTCAGTGTATATTCCTTGCTGCTGGGATCCAGGCTGAGTCCTGTCTCTCTGCAGGAAAGGAATTACCTGAAGGATGTCCCACCGTTGTGCAGCTTTGACGTCATAGCAGCAATCTAAACCTGGGTGTTGGAAGTTTGATTCAGACTTTTTTTGGGTTTTTTTAAATAAGCTGGTGATGATATTTGTCACCTTGTTGTAGGGCCTTCTGCAGCTGGATCTGTGCTGACAAATACTTATGAAAGCTTTTTGAAAGCAATGGGACAGAAAGCTCTGTGCCAGAAAGCCTAGCACTGGCTGGATTTAAGTAATCACAGGATAATGCTCAGCTCTCTAAGCTGCATGGCTATTTTATTTATTAAAGCAGCTTTTTTCCTCTCGAGAACAGAATGAAGGTAACTAGATGTGATTACACTCTGCCCTTTGGCTCAGACAGCTCTGACTTTCCTCTGCCTGCCTTCACCAGCTGTTCCCTGATGCTCATACAGTAAGAGGCAGCAGGTACTGTCTGAACAACATGCTGCTGCAGAACAACATACGGCTGCTGTGTTTCAGTTATTCTGCAGACACAAATTTTGGAACTCCTTTTGGAGTTGCTCTTTTTGTTATTTGGAAATTTGCATTAAACGTTATTACTTTGGAGACTTCTGTTCTTATTCAAATTTGGTGAAATTGGCTGATAAGGCCAGAAGTAACCAGGAGGGAGGGAGGGATGGATGGATGGATGGATGGACAGACGGACAACAGGCATGTAGTATACTTGTGCAGTCCTTTTGAGTCTTTGTGGGGACCAGACCAAAAAAAAACGGTTCCACTCATATTTTTTGCATCAGCTGATGAAATTCAATTTGCAAATTAGTATGCATGAGAACTGCACGGCTAAATCTATCTGTCTGGCATAGGCTAGGAGACTGTGTTTAAACCCTCAGGCCCGAAAAAGTGCCCGTAAGACTCCAAGCTATAAGCTGCTTCTGATGGCTGAAAACCCCTTCTTTCTCATTTAAAAAAGCACAAACAGAATTGCAGATAAAAAGAGCTGACTTCCAAAGGGCTGGAGCCCTTTACTTAACCTACTTGAACACCCTTTTGAAGTTTTGGAGCAGCAGTTTCACAAGCCTAACAGTAATACAACCAAAGCAATGGCCAAGCTGCACACACAGGTTAATTACAAATTCTGCAAAATAGGCTGAAATGTGAACATTTTGTGAATCTGAATGTTTAGTGAATTGAATGGTGACATCTGCTAGCCTGGAGGTGTTCGGGTAAGATAACCTCTCTGTTCAGGTGCTTTTGTCTTGCTTTAAATTCTTTTGAGGGTATCACAGAGTAATGATGGAAGATGGGGTGCCATGTGTGCTGGCAGGATGGGAAGCATATGAAGAGACAGGGAAGACTGTGAAATCCTAATGAGCATGTGCCATTTCTTATGTTGGCTCGGTTTGGGTATTTCAGTACTTTCTAGAGTTGCTGGATTTGGGACCTAAAATAACGTGGGGTTCTAAGACTGAGTGCTTAACAAGCTTTTGTATTCTTCTCAGTCTGTATGGTTTATAAATACACATATATTCATGTGTGTGGTATGAGTTAAATGCTCAGAAGAGGAAGTAGTTTCTTGGGTTTGCATTTTGTACAGAAAACTAGCGAGTTGTATTTGCCATTGCAGCCTTTGTTGCTTTTTATAAGCTTTTGCTTTTATGACAACATAAGTTTGGTGGGAATTAAAGCTTTTTTTTCCCCCGATTCTGCCACTAATTTGTTTGATGAGAGGCCAGCTGCTCTATCTCAGATTTTTAAATGTGGAGAAGTCAGTGTTGAGTGGGATGGTTTCACCAAAGAGTATCTTAAAAATTCCAGTTCAGTCATTTATCTCCTTTTACTCATTGTGCTAAGCGCAGCTGCTTATCTGAGCCATGCTCCAGGGGAACTTATCTAATGAGATATCATTGGAACTTATCTAATGAGATATCTGGTGAAACACCAGACCAATTCCTTCTCTCCTTTCACCCTTAAGATCTGCTGTCCTTCACAACTGATGTTCATCCCTGTTCTTCCTGTGCAGACGGTCTCCCTGTGGGGAAGCTCAGGGCGCATGGAGGTGACAGCTTCCAAGTTCATGGACGTCCAGCGGGCCATCCAGCCAGACTGGTTCCAGTGCATCTCTGATGGAGACACCATTTCTGGGGAAGCTGGTAGAAAAAGAGCCAAGAAGTCTGTGGATAGGTCACTTTCTTTCTTGGATATATGCCTTCAGCTGCAAGAAAAATCACCGGTAAGGTCCCCAAAATACTGAGACAATAGCTCTGCAGCTGCTTTTTGGTCTGTGCTGCATCCTGGACCAGCCTCAGGATGTGATTTAGTAGGAAATTGTGTCACGTGTGTATATCAGAGGATGCCCAGCTTACAGTCCAGACTGAGGTATAACCAGTAGCACAGAGTTTTCCTTCCTTCCTTTAGTAAATTGTCTTCTGCACCAGGATCACCCCTCACCTTTACTAGTTGAGGAGAACTTTTTAGGATTTTTTCTTTCTGCTTTTGGACTGTGGTGCATTTATTTCACTTACCTTATTATTAGATGCATGGGCAAAGTGGGATCTTCTTGCTCAGATTGAGAAAACCCATCTTTTTGCCCTGAAGTCCCCTTGATTCCAAGTGAGGGAGGATTTGATAGAATTAGTCAGTGCTATTCTTTATTTCTTCCAGCAGCTTTGAAACTTCTCTTCCTTTTGGTGAAAGGAGACATACTATCTTGAGTCTGCACTACAAGGGAAAACGGGTGACAGGAGTTGGTATTTGTGTCTCCTGAGAGGGAATTCTGTGTGAGATCTGGTGTCTGACAGCCAGGATAAGGGCACCTCCTTTGTATTTTGCACTAACACATGTATTGCTGAGACCCCATCCATAAAAAGCTGTGTACGAAGATGGTGTGTGGTTATTGCCTTCTCTAGGGAGGTGGGAAGAGTGGCATCAAAATTCTCAGTGAGTTAGTGTCAAGGCAAGGAGCAGAATCTTGTCTCTGCTAGTCCCATTTCTTACACATGGACTTCACAGTGTTGTGTGGCGAATAGTCTTACATGAGATGAAACCCCGTGGTTCTGGCAAGTTCCTGGGGATGTGGGGCTTAAGGAGCAGGCATCTGAAGTCTGGGCTGTGAGATGTCTTTCATGTCTTTGGCAGAGAATGCTCTAACACTTGTAGCTTTCCCCTGGGACAGGAACTACAAGGAAGTGTCATGTTTGGGGCGATTGAAGGTGGAGATGTCTTGGAAGAGAGGCTCAGATCAGCCAGGGAGACTGCCAAGCGGCCTGTGGGTGGCTTTCTGCTAGATGGCTTCCAGGGAAGTGCCATGGCCAAGGAGACCAAGTTGAAACTGATAGCTTCTGTCACAGCAGAGCTGCCAGAGGATAAACCAAGGTAAGTTGTGTGGGCAACATCCCAAGAAATCTATCTGTCCTATTATGAGGAGCATCTACAGGCTGCTGTGCAGATCCCTGTAGGAAATAATCGCTGTATTGCACAGGTCTGTGTGTGCCAGGCTGCATAAATTTTACCATTGTCAGGCTGCAATCTTCAACACTTGTTTCAATTTTTAGCTGCAACTGGCACCAGGCTTTGCTCATGCTGTGGGTTTGAGTATTCTCAATACATTTTTAGGAAGAGTTACAGGTAGGATATGTCAGCGTTACTTGCATTTGGTCTTGGAGGCCATGGTTTACTTGAAGTTCAGCTCGAACAAGAACGTTATTACCTAGGTATTTTGCAGGGACCTCTTCTCAGTAAAACTGCCATGTTTCCAGTTCTTTCTGGTCTGAACTGGAGGATGGCAGAGAGGGGTGCTGGCAGAACCAGCCAGTGCTTGCTACACGATCTTGGTAGCCAGCTGTGTCCTAGTACCTGAGGGACTGAGCCTGTGCCCTGCCCGGGGTGGTACAGCCTGGCCCAGAACAGTGGTGTTCTCTTCTTGGACAGTGTGGGGCTTACTGCATGTCTGAGTTGTTAGTTTTGCCCATCAGACCCATGCCAGGGAGTGGCAGCTTTCTTGATCCTTATGACTCACTAAACAGTAACTAAAGACTTCTTAAAATGTGTGCTAGTATTTGCTGGTGGTTCAGAAGTGTAGGGGTTTCTTAATTGGGTTGAGCTTGCTGGGTTGCTCTTACCAGAGCAACTGCTACAGAAATAATACGGTTGCTTTTTTCATCATTTCCTGAAGAGAATGACTGAGGCCCCATTGTGTTCCTGCTTCCCTCTGCTAACAGAGCATTGCTCTGACCTAATGGTGTTTAAAAGGAAATTAAACGCAAGAGCACAGTGTCTGATGTTGCAGCTTGTTCTTGCTTAGTGGTGCCTGGCGTTTGAATTTTCCCGACTTGCTGTGTTGTTGCTATCCTGTCTGGCTGAACTACTTAAAAGATCCCCTGGGAGCATTAGAGTCCAATCTGCTCAGCTAACCTCAGTGGCTACCAGTGCATCTGCCTCATCTATCATATAGTTTGCTTGTCTTGTTAAGACGAGTGTTTCTGACCTCTTGGTAGGAAGAGAGCTGGTTAGCCCCAGGGGGTCTTGGAAGTACCTCAAGTGAATTTCAGGCAGTCCTTGCTCCTGAATCACCCTTGCCATTCTGGCTGGAGAAGTTGTTTTTCTGCCCTGTTCTACCCCAACATGGAATTCTCTAGAAGACAGACACTCTCTGTGCTTCACTTAAGAAGTGGCTGCTTTTTTTGTGATGGTAAAATGATGAATGTACTCTTATAAAGAGTCCTTTCATGTACCTAAAGGGGCTGAAGTCTCTGGATATTTTTTTTTCCTTTTCAGTAGCATAGGAGCCCTTGCAAGAACGAATGTTTGTCCTTACCTGTGCAGAGATGAATTTCAGCAAAGCTTTGATCATATATGCAGAGCTACTGTTTTGACTTTTGCATATCATTTTCTCCCTGTCATGGGAAACTGAAACATAAAACACTCATGCTGTAAACTTCTCCTATCCGTATTCTGTGCTCATCAATTTAATTGGAGTACTTAGAAAAGTGACTAAAAATGGCACCTTGTGACTTCATTTATCAGCCCCTGTGTATTTTCCTAATTATCTGTTTAGCTCATTGCCCTACATTAACTTCTGCTGCTTTCAGCCCAGCCATGCACCTGCAGGAGAGCAGGCACTGCTCTACTCTCTTACACTTCTCCCACCCTCGCTGAAGCTGCCAACTAAATTTGGCTGCCAGCAGGATCTCTATTACCATTGATGGCAATCTAGCCAGGCTCTTCCTGGCTCCTAATGCCCTGTCTCAGGAAATGTTACAGCCCACGTTTTTGGGTTAATCATTTGAGCAGGTAGAGTGTAAAGAGAAGGGAAAGCTAAAGCGAGGAAGTTTTCTATTTCTAATGGCATTTCTCATTAGTGCATTCTCCCCCAGGCAGTTTTCCAAGTGCAGTGTGATGTGTCTGTCACCTGAAGGACTTGTATCTTTGACCAGCCATCTACTGCTGTCTCTGCTGAGACTCTTTTTAGCCTGTCTTCTAAACAGCTAACAAGGGAAAGGGCCCATGTGTCTGGGAATTGGTAGTTCACTGGGGCATAAACAGGATTAAGGAAAATACCTGTTCTGTGGCACAGATGTTTTGAATCTGATTGTACTTATGTGTTTGTGAAAGAAATCACATACAAATCACTTCAAACACGATGAACAGAATGGGGTTTTTCCACGGTAAATGAGGGATTATTGCTGTCTTCCAAAGGACGAATAATGAAAAGCCTGCTATGTACTGGATAGGTTGGAGGTGGGGAAGTGGAAGCACATGGAATTCTGAGTGAGGACTGTTAGCAGTTGCAGAGGTAAGCTACATGTGCTACATGACCTGGAGGTCTTTCCCTTCAGGCACCTGCTTGCGTCTACTCAGAATATTGTAGATTTTTCTTCCTGTGTGTCTCCTACAGAATCATTCATGGTGTAGGCAAACCAGATGAGGTGCTTGAGTGCGTTGAAAGGGGAGTGGACATTTTTGAGAGCTTCTTTCCCTTCCAAGTGACGGAGCGAGGCTGTGCCTTGGTTTTCAGTTACGACTGCCGTCCAGGTCCTGAAGCAACAGGTAGGCTTCTTCGTGGTCATTATTGTTTTTATATTTTACTTTGTGGCAAGCATAATTCATACTTTGGAGGAATCTGTATGCGAGGTTTTTGTTCCTGAAATAAATGCAGTGACCACTGGAAAAACTGGGATTCCGCTATCAAGTGTTGCTTTTGAAGGTGGGCTATTTTGGTGTGAAATCTGTTGAGTAAAACTTGAGGCCTTTGAATGTCTCATTAGCCAAAATATGATGGTTAAATATTTCTTAAACACCTCCTGAATAGAGAGGGTTTAGTTTGACACCGCTGGCAAATTTTCTGTTACCGTTAGCAGTGAAGGCTGGACCTATTAAGCGATCTCTAGAATTAACTGAATATGTGTCTGTTGTAATAATGTGGTTTTGAAGTTCTTTTTTCTAGCTGTCAGAAGTTTCCCATTTATTTAGGCAGTTTTTTCCTCTCTGTCCTTGTATTCATAGGTTTGTATCAAAACCAAAATGCTCTGTTCAAAACTCATTACACTGTGAGATGGGAATGTGTATCATCCATTAAAGCACCTATCAAATGTGTTTCAAGCAGCTGTTTTGTTTTGGCCTATTAAATGTTTTTAATACAGGGAAACATTTTACATTTTTTCTCTTTGGTAGAACCTAGTAGCTTTTCATGCTTGGGTAATTCAGAGCCAGCTGAATAGAACAGAACAGAATATCTTGTTTCTTTGTGCTTGCTGCTGTTTTTTTAACCCTTCTCTTTGTTTGTTGTTCTTTATCTTATCTCACTTTATTCTTAAATTGTAAGGCTCTGGGTAATGGCAGTGGTTTTGTCCTGTGTCTGTATTAAACCCAGTAGGCGTGGATTATACAAACAGTAATATTGGTATTTCCAGATACATCTCCTTCTCCTTAAGAACAAAGTTAAAAATGCAAACCTACAAAATTATGGTCTGGGTCTTTATTTTTCAGATAGATGCTGAAAAGGCAGATGTGGAACCTACCTCTTCTGTATTAGTGCTACCAGCCTCTTTTGAGTCCAGGGTTTTTTGTTTGTTTTCGTTTTTGTTTTTGTTTTTTTTAAAAAAAAAAAAAAAAGCAAGAGGCATCTAAATCCCTGAGTGATCACAGCATGGAAAGTAGAATGATTGAATGCTGATGAGTTGCCTGTCTACTCTAACAAAATCTCAATAAAATCCATTTGTTCAGGTGATTGCATTCTCTTCAGCATGCAGTTCAGACCAAATACTTTAGACATTTTATAAAGAATTCAGCTCAGTAGAGCAGCAAAAAGTTATACTGTTGTTTGAGCTCTAACTTTTGATTAGTTTTAGTTGATTAGTTTTCACTTGTCTTCTTGCTGTTTTGATCATCTTAAAGTGTATTTGTGTTAACTAACCTGAGGCAATTCAAGTAAAATATCTGCCTTCTAGAAGAGGTGGTAACTTGTGGCAGGAGTTTTCAGTTGGCAAGAAAGTAGCAGAAATCTCTACATCAAGGTTGTTACCCTTGCTCTGCCCTTGCTCTCTGTTCTAAGGCTGTTGTCCTTTTTAATTTAAACAGTTTTAACACAAAATGGGATCGAGGACCTGGAGAAGAATGGTGCTCAAGAAGATCAGAGTGAAGTCTCCAAAGCTGACCCAGAAATGACAGCATTTGAGATATCTCTGAAGGACAAAAAGTATGAGAGTTTGTGAGGAGGGTACTGCAGCTGTATCATTAAATATGATGCATTTTTCCTCTGTATTTATTTGCAGCTAGTCAGCAGCTGGATGAGACACTTGATAAAACATGAAGCTGTTGAAGAGAGTACTTCTGGACATTGAGTGGAGAGTGTTGGACAAGCATTCTAGCCTGTTATCAGGCAACAGCCTATCTCTGAAAGTGCTGTCTTCTGCCTGACCTAGAGCCAGGGCTTTTCTGAAGATTTATCCATCAAACATTCTGTGGTCATAATTATGTCTCAGCTGAAAGACCATAGGTTCACAAAGGTGGTCTGAGAATCGCTTTGGTCTTCCACATCTAACGTGGGTCATCCTGAGATACTAGATTTTATTTAAACTTTGGAGACCCTCTACTCTCAGGCTCAGTTTGGGCAGCTGCAGAGCAGTTCTGCCATTTCTGGACACTTCATAAAAGCTTTGGCCATTGTTATCACTTGTCCTTCCTTCTCTTTGCCACAGGTACTTCCAGGCTGTCTGAGTCCACAGTTGAATTGCTTTGCCCTCTCTGTGAAGTGGTGCATCTCACAGTAGAGTGGAATACTGTTTTGTAAATAGTGGGATTAGTAAATCTATGGTTTTGGTGACTTTCTCCTTCATAAACTGTGTTATAGCTGTCTTGCACTGCAGCTTTTCTGCCAGGGAAGGCACAGATAAGGCCTCTCTCTGCTATTAGCTGTGATGTAGTCAGAGTTATTCTGACTTAAATGTGTGGCCTTTTGGCTCTGAAGTGAGTTCTGATGTGAGGAGGCCTGGGGCTTTCAGCAGCCTGGGGCTTTCAGCAGCCATGGTCCCACACCGTGGCAGGGTGTGGGAGCTACATGATCTTTAAGGTCCCTTACAACCCAAACCATCTCTGGTATTTGAAGTCCTTTGTGCCAGTGGTGCTGGTCTGAGTTGTCAGCAAATCTGGATTAAGGACCTCAGGACTGCAATGCCCAGGTCCCTGCAAAAGGCCAGGTGGTAACTGGGTACTCTTTATTGCTTGGATGGGTCTTCTTAGCTCTGATGTTAGCCAACATTGCTTCTTCCTTAGATACCACGATGACTTTGGTCCTTTGCTGGAAGGATGCAGCTGTTACTGCTGTCAGAGGCACACTCGTGCCTACGTCCATCACCTCCTGGTGACCAACGAGCTGCTGGCCGGCGTCCTGCTCATGATGCACAACTTCCAGCACTACTTTGGTTTCTTCAGTGCCATTCGGGATGCCTTAAGGGACAATAAACTGGATCAGCTCAAGAAGCTTATCTTCAGGCAGGCGCTGCAAGGCCCCGCAAATGCGACGCTGAGCCAGTGAGCTCAGAGAGGACAGAGGAGGTTGCAGGCTGCATCCTCATCCGGTGGGACTGTATCACCTGGACCTGTCAGTAGTAAAATGCCTTTTTCCCTTCCTGGGGGGACCTGAAGGAGATGTTTGAAGAAGATTTCACTTCCTGGTGGGGAAGGACAATCTTGTTCAAACGTCTCTTCCGGTTAATTGGCTTGGTGCATTCTTGGTGGATGGAAGAGCCTGGACAGTTCACAGACCAGTGTGGATAACTTTGTTTTCAGATATTCACTGTTGGTTTCCCATGTGCAAGGACAGAGTAATTGAACTTGTGATTGAGGATAAAGCAGGGCATATATTTAAAATTAATCCAGCTGCCTGGAGACTCAGCAGCTGCTTGGGACTCTTGTTCCATACTCGACAGTAATTATTTTTCTAGAGAAACCTAGTGGTGTCCTAGTGTCTCATCATGTACCTCCTTGGTGAGAAATCCCACCTCAGTCTAACACACTGTCCTTGTAGCCATTGCCAGTATGTGTGTCCTTGGAAAGAACTGGGTGGAAGTGCTGCTGTGTCCAGTGGCACAAGGGACTGTGTGTGTACTCCTCTCTCAGGGCACCTGCAGTGCAGAATGTTCTCTGGGCCTGGAAGAAGCCGTCCACCTTGGCCTGGCCTTGAACACCCCTGCCTCAGGAGTCCCATTCAGTGACATTAGAGCCAGAGAGAAGAGAAAGTGTTTAATCCATGTCCTGCTGTAGAGGTGTTTTTTAACTCTGTGCACTTTTTCCAGATTTCACTCCCGTGTTAGCACATGGGCGACAATGTCTGTACCATTCTTTCCAGCTACCCTAGCACTGGTCACAGAGCAGGTTACACAAATGTCACTGTGAGATGGAGCTGTGGAAGGGATGTGTCACGGGAAAGGGCTTTTAGAAAACATTCTTGCGGCTCCTTGTTTTAAAATAGGACTTAGTTATATCACATTCCTCTTACTCAGTTGGATTTTTTTACTGCCCCTTACTGTGGAATCATGGATTTAACCATTTTGTATTACAAAACAACAATAAAACAAATTTATTATTTGTTTCACTGGCTCCTCAATGTGTGACAGAGGTGGTGTACCAGAGTTTGAACTCCAGCAGATGTCTCCAGAAAACTTGACCTAGCAGCCTGGTGGAGGACATTATCTAGGAGTAGGATCCTCTGATGCAGCAGGGTTCCAAGTAATTTGCTTCAAAAGAATGTCATAATAGACTTGAAAGTGTTGAAGACAGCTGCCTGTACCTCTCCCCAAAAGAACTCTAGTACCTTAATTAAGCTTGAAAAAATACTGCACTTAATGGCCTTAAAGCCATTAAGGATTAATCTGCAGTTTGCTCTTCACAATTTCTGCAATGCTTTAAGATTTTAATATCTCCCATCAGAATGACTTTACCATAAATTATAAGGGGTTTTTGGTTTCCTTGTCTCTTTGAGCAGCTACACAAGGTTGTCATAGTCATTTCTACTGTTCCAGCCTTACTCACTGTGTTGCACTAACTGCATTTCTGTTCCACAGGATCCTAAAGAAATGGTGCAAATGCTGCTCTACTGTTGTCTTCAAACAGATTACAGAGAATGATTCAGCCACAGAAACAACATAAAATACAGGATTATCGTCCTCACTCCAAGTAATACTTTGTGGTTGTTAAAGCTGATGCAGCACTGGGAAACTTGGAGATGGTGTCGTGGGTATACAGCATGAGGTAGAAGGTCTGCCTGACTTAAAGGGCAGGAATTCTAATAAAACAAAAATGGTTTATGCTTCTTTCAAGTGGAATGCAGTGGTAGTGCATGGCAGCTTGCGATGCTTGTTTCTGCAGTGCCTGTTTCTACAATGTTGCAAGTGCCTGTGCAAAATCTTTTTGTGCAGGGACAAGTTTTGAAATTTCTCTTTCACTGACACTCCTATATTCACACACTCAATCACCAAAATGCCTGAGTCAGCCCAGCACCTGGGCACCAAGGAGGTTGTGTCCAAGAGGTCAGTCAGGGATGCTCTGGGATGACACAGAGGATAAGAGGTGCTGGTGGTTGTGTCTTCCTCACATTTCCTGCATACTTCTTAGGTTGGTAACCTTACTGCTAGTCTTAGAAGTGCTGTCTTATACCTTCTGGGAGCTACTTATGATCAATCAGTCAATCCCCATCCTGCCCCACCTCTGTGAACCATTAGGATTTATTAATTTTTCTGTATCTCCCAGCCTGGATATCCTGAGGAGATCAGCGTAGCTGTACTAGGATCTTAGTGACCTGCTAAGCTAAGTGCCAATAACATGCTATTCTCAATAACCACCTTCTTCTGGGTTTCCAGTGCTTCCATACTGCTGTGTTACGGTTTTTTCCTAGTCATACCCATTAGGACTTCCTGTTACAGTTCTCTGCTTAGCTTTTGCGTGTGTGCACGTGGGTACCACGGCTGCACCAAGCAAACCATATTCTCCTGGGCAGAATTTGACCAGCTACATCATTCAGTATCTAACAAACATGGTTACAGACATCACTAACCCTGAAACCATCTTAATGTGTTGTATTTATACAACTTCTCAGCATGTCAGTCCTCTTAGTGCTCACTGTAAAAAATCAGCAGCATTTTTCATGCTAACTTAGAAAGGTTTTAAATTTATTTCCAGGCAGAGATCTAATTTCTTTCAAAAACAGAGTTCTTGCCCTAATATGGGGATGAAAAGTGCATGAAGAAGGCTAAGCTTTCCATGGAGAAGTGAAAATTGAAATTAATAAGGAATGGAAAAAATGTCTGTGCTAAATTAACTTCACTAAGCACAGAAGACTGCAAAAACATCCTTGACTGCCATCCGTCCCCAAAGGGCAGAATATCAAAGAGCAGAGCAGAATACAAAAGAGATGTTGTGTTACGAAAACATTAGACCCTTGAATATCTTTTCCTTAGCAACTGTTAGTGTAATCTTCTCCTTAATAAAGAAAAACCTTTCATGCTGATGAGAATAGCTGTCAGGGCCTCATGTTAAGTCTTGTGCCTTTTTGACCATCAGTATTCTGCTCAGTAACTTCCTCCTTGCAGAGCTATTTTAACGTTGCAGGCTCTCCAGCAGTTTCGAAGGTATGCTTTGAAATGCATTAAGGGAAAAAAAAAATCAAATTGGTTTATCACAAAAATGTTTTCTCCTTTCCTTCAGGTTTGTAATTTCCCACCCCCCTCCCGCTGTTTATCCACCCCATCCTGTAAATCACTAGGACACAGTGTCCAAGACACACACAGGGTACCCAGCGTTGTCTGACAGTTTCTAGGTCTGCTGCTCTGTGGCTCTGCAGGATCACAGGAGCTGCCCAAGACTGGAAGTGTTCCAGCAGGGTGTTCGATTTGTTTCTACATCTCTAAGGTCCAGATCAGATCATGGGATTTTTATGCATAGAAAAATCAGTTCCAGGTGTATTTCAGAGGTGCTTTTAAGCATTGAGTAGCTTTTTTTTTTCTTCATCCCAAACACTGTTGGTTTTTGATTCATAACCTGAGTTGGCAGACAAAGGACTCCAATAAAATGTTTAAATCTTTCTCTCAGTAATTTCAGAGATGTTTCCTCTGTGATGTGGAAGGCACACATGAAATAGATGATGGTGCAGGCCAGTTTAATGGTTTTATTTGTAGTACTCTGGAGTGATCTACATAATTCGCTAGGGACTTCATCTCTTTTCTGGTAATGCAGCACTCCTTCAGACTGTTAAAGATGTTCAAGCACATGTTACCATCCTTTCTTATGCACATTCTATAGGCATGACAGGACTTTTCAAACAAAAAGAAAATTAACTGAAATCCCTTTGAGAAGTTGGATCTAGACTGGCAAAGTTGGTGCTGGCACAAAAATGATGCAGCAAAATGTTCTTGCTTCCCTCTTGATCTTGTTAACGTGAATGGCATCTGTCAGAGTACATTCTCCTCCCTGGGGACATACTGACTTGGAAAAGCAACACCTTTTCTGCCTCACAATGAGGTGATGGTGAACTGCCTGGTTAAGTCTACATCTGTATGATTTAATTATATTGGTGAGGTGAAGGTGCAACACAGTGGGATGCTCTCTCATGCTTCTGACACAGCTGCTCCAGCTCCTGGCCTTGCTTACTCCCCATCATTACAGAATCTTTGGAGAAAGCCTGCTCTGTTCACAGCTATTTGTGTGTCTGAACATCTTGCAGAGCTCTTTGGGAAGCAGTTTTGGATGAGAAGGGGTTATCTGGTTAACCAGGATTATTTCAAACTTCTGAAGCCTGAAAATCTAGGAATCTGTTTAGTGAGGACCAAAAGTAAAGAAATTATAAACAAAGGCATTTGGATCTGCCAGGCAGCTCAGGATTAACCAGCTTTCTGTCCTCCCTATCCTTCTGCTACTTGTAAAGCATTTTCTGGCCCAAGGGAGTGGCCAATGCACTGGGAAAGGCAATGGCAGTGGTTCATGCCGGAGGCTCTGCAGGACAGGGTGTATCTTACTGCCCGTATGTGCAGAGTCAATTGATTTGCAGGTTGCTGATCAAGAAAAGATCTAAAGACTATGGCCCTGATATGTAATGGCCCAGCACAGACTTTCACAAAGAAAGGAGTAGTTTCAAGGTCCTTGGCCAGAGCTCATGGACCCATTCCTGTGCCCTATGTGTGACACCTTGTGCTCTTGAGCCGGCTGCCTTTCTGAGCTGCTGGATGTGCTGCAACACGACACGAAGGTGGCTTTGTAGCAATGCTTTGTGCTCACTGCTCCCCCCTTCCACAGGAGAACATCTGGTTTGCCTTTTGATGAGGTAATCAGGGGAGGTATTGATGCAGCCAGTGTCTTGCAGGAAGTAGCAGAGTCTACAAATCTGTCTTGAGCTTTTTTGTACTGCCCTTCCTGGACCAGAATGGAACCGTCTACAAAGTAATGTCAACTTCAGTGGTACCATGTGCTGAAAAACAGCTGAAGAAACCAGCCCTTAGGAAAGCCAGATGCTTTCCTCAGACAAAGCTGAGGGAACTGGGATGAGAGAGAACAGACTGGCAGGCAGCCGAAGCCTTTAAAGAGATGCAGCCTCTTCGAGAAAGGGAACAGGAGATGGAGCGTCTGGGAGGAAGGAACATAGGCAAACAGGATGATTAGGATTTGGCAAGACCAGCAAAAAAAAGGAATGGGAGCTGTGCAGTATGTCCATGGGTAGCACTGCCAACATCAAGTTGCAGAAGCCACTGGCACATGCCTTTTTCCATCCCTTGTTTTATGCACATCTTGAGGAGGAAGAGGCTCTCTGTTGTGGTTCAGGGACTTCAGCAATGGCTGCACAAAGGCAAAAGGCCACAGAGTAATGCTGGTAGCCTTCAGACCTGAGGCTGACGGGGGTACTTAGTGCTGCACTCAACCCTGGTACTGGCTGCCCTGCTGCCCACAGCCAGTGCCATCACAAGTATTCAAGGGAGTCCTGTAGCATCAACCATCTGCTCATGTCCCTTGACCTGACCCCACAGAGAGACAGAGGTGCTGCTGCCTCTCAGCTGAGGCACAGCAAGGTGAGCAGTCCACCTGCACCACAGCCGTTCTGCCATGACACAGGATGGCAGAAAGGAATGTGACTCCCTCAGTGTTTGTGCTTCTGTCCAGTGGTCTTTATTTGGGCTGTTCAATTTGCCATGCTCACAGCTGTGTGGTAAAACTTATTAAAACTGACAAGAGTCCCCAGGGCAGGAAGCCAGAAAGGTCTTCCCCACATCACCAAAGATACAACAGCCTGATGCTTGTCTCACTGAGATGCTTAAATCATTATCCTAAAATTAATTTTAAATTATGTTCGTTTTCTTCTTTGGCCCCAGGGGTTTTCTTTGCCTCACATTTCCAGAGGCATTCAGGGATAAGATGAGGCCAGTGTCTGGCAGGAAGAGATTAGCTTCCAGAATAATGAAGAAGCTCAGGAGAATTCCTGGCCTGGGCCTGGGAGAAAGTGTATCCCTGTTGTAGAAAGGTGTGGTTGGCATCAGAGCTGGTGGGCTCCTGATCTGACACTTGAGGCAGTAAGGAACCAAGAAAAGGTGGCATGAGTGATGTCAGGAAGACATGACAAGAAAGGTCACCGCTATGTCTTAAGACTGGCTATTTGGAGAGTACCAGACCATAACTGGGTTGGTGGCTTTTGATATTGAAAGGCAGCATTGGTCTGGGATACATTTTCTGCATCCTGTTCGATGTCATTCAGCAAGAGGTTCATAAGAGCTGATGCTGACTTTGAAAAAGTACAGTTAATCCCTCACACCTTGAAATTCCTACAGTCTTGTGAGCCTTCCTTTGCTCCTAAGGCAGCAGGTCAGGTGGTAGAATACTGCCAGGAGATGACATTGTTATGTTAATGTTCATTCACTGTTACCATTAGATTAGGAAAAACTCACTTTGATGGCTCATTCAAAGGCTTACGAAGATTCGGGATACTTGCACTGGTCAGAGAAAGAACTGATGAGCCCATTCTTTTTGGGAGATGAGACACCTCAGAGCAAGGTGTGTTTGCAGGCTGAAGGCTGCCAGAGTCTGTCACTTTGTGACCAAACCATCACACACTTAGCTGAAACTAATCAGATTGCTACGGATGTCCCCTGCGTTGTCCACAATCCCTATTTGCAGTTTTGTGAGTGTCACCATATCAGCAGCCTGCAGGCTGTTGATCCTTCCTTGAAATGCTGGCATTGATTAGACATTCTTCATAAAACATCACATCAGGAGCAGCCATAAGCTGCAGCCAAGCTCTGTCTTCCAGAGGAGCTGCCAACCTGAGCAGGTTGTGCCGTCCCCAGCTGGGAACAGAGACCCCTCTGTCACCCCAATCCCCCTCAGAGGGGCAGACTCCAGGTGTGCTCCCTCCTCTTCCCAAGGGGGAAGCTGCCTGTGCTTAGCCCCACAGTGGGGTCCAGCTGAGCTCAGCTGAGTGTCTGCCCAGGCCAGCCCACCCCCTCAGCGGCCTAAGGAGGGTTACCTGGGGAAGTGAGATTTTTCTGCAAGGCTTTGCTTTGTCCGTGTGGTCTGGCAAATGTGGATTTTAACATCTGGCTGCAGCTGGGATTGTTAAAACAACATGTCCAACAGCTGCTGCAAGGCACCTGCAGAATATTCACTGAGCAGTGTCACCTGCAGAGCATCAGGCTGTGCTAGCAGGAGAAACCCTCCTCCTCCATGATTTCCTTGCCTTCCCAGGAGTCAGTTTTTTCTCATGGAAGATTATTTTATCTTCTGCCCCATGGACCTTTGTGCTCTTCTCCTTAAAGATTCCTGCATGATCTGGTGCCTGTTGTGCCTGTTGCTGCCTCTGACAAGGTAGAGTGTTTTATGGTTTCTTCTCTGTTTATATTTTACAGCGTAAAACTCTACATAAGAGCTTTTGTTTTTAACTCTGGATGGCTTCAGTTTGGTGCCTGGTATCATTTAGGATTTTAGTAACTTGGGTAACCTGTGTTTTTCCTCCTATACCTGAAGTTTAACACATGCAACGTGTAGCCCATCGGTCACAGATGGGGAGCCCCAGCTACATGTGGAATAGCAAACTGTGGGATATGTGGGCTCAGTGGCTCATTTGCCTGGGTTCCTGCGGCTGAGCCAGAGCCTATGGCTCTGTGAGCTGGTGGATGCAGGGGATAAATGGTGGTTTTCAGTCCATTCCTCAGGCGTGCTGTAAATGTGTCTAGACAGGCAGAACTTGGATGGCTGCCTTGTACCTTGCAGGGGGGGCTGTTCTTCCCAGTGTGTGTCACCAGCTCTCCTTCATCTCCAAAGGGTCTTAACTCTCCTCAGCTACAGTGGAGCTGCTTCCTGGCTGCTCTCTCCACTGGCTCATTTACAAATGTCTTCCAGCACAGGGGCCCTGAGGTGTCCCATTCCAGCTGCCTGTGGAGCAGGCTGGAGGTGAGCACAGACTGCAGGGCCCCGTGCTGCACTTGCACACCTGCCCAGCCCTGCTGCCAGAGCAACCTGTGGCTGTCTCCGAGCTGCCCTCTCCTCTCTGCAGGAGAGGAGGCTTCTGCGTTATCCAGAGGCTCTTCTAATGTGAATATCAGCATGTAAATGAATCCCCACAGAATGCAGAGCACAGCGACACAGCTCCCCTCTCCTCTTCCAGCCAGTTGTGGAGTCAGGGGAAGCAAAACACCAGGGAGGAAAATGTAGAAAATTAAGGTTAGTAGGAGACATTGAGCAGTTGGAAAAGGAGAATGCAGATTACTCTGCTGTAAGTAATGAGTGGGGGTGTGTTTTGGGGAGGCCCTCAGCAATCTCTCTGGCTTGCTGGAGAACGTGGAGGGGCATCAACTGCTTGCACCTTTGATTGCTTCAGTTCCCTGGCATTTTCTATGGTGTCACCTACGTTCGTATTGACAGAGTAAAACTGGGCATGGTGCTCAAGTAGCACTTGAGGGAGGGGGAGACAGAGATTGTTTTGGTTTGGAGTTGAGTTTTTGTACTTTTGTGAGGGTTTTGTGCTGTCCTTCTTTTTTTTTTTTTTTTTTTTTTTTTTTTGGTCATAGCAGGTTGTAGTTCAAGGGGTTGTTGTCAGTCTGTGATCTGATAGTTCAAATCTTAGTTAGTAAAGAAAGGACCATATGTTTAGATACAGAATTTTCCCCATTCCTTATAGCTGTGTGGACACTAAAATGCTGCATAGTCTTCTGCCACACCTCCTGTTCTTATCTCTATTCTGAATCATCTTGGGGATCCCTCCTGGAAGCACTGGTTCAAATTCAAGGAAGTTCAAACTGACCCCTGAGAGATGCTAGGCCAGGTCTTGAAACAGACCTACTCATCCTTTAAAAGATTTTTCTTTCAATTTCCTCCTTTCCGACAATTGTTATATAAAGCAACTGGACTGGTGATAGCTGTTATGAAGCATCTTAATGAGAATCCCTTGAGTAGCAACGTGTCCATGTGTTGGTTCACTCGATTCATACCTCCACCATCCTGTGTGCTGAGTGCCTCCTGTGCTATCCAGCCTCTTTGAGCAGATGGAGTAACACTGCTGCATGTCTGCCTGGCATAGCTGGGAAACTAACTGACCATGTTTTCAGAATTCATCTGCTGGAAGTGCTTACAGCGGCCTTTGATTTCTTTCCCAGTTGCAAGGAAAATGCAAGTAATAATAAAGACTTCTTGTGGGTGTCCAGGTGGATGCTAATTTTTTACAGGGAAAGTGTTAAGAGGGCTACAGGTGACAGAAGGCTTATGGAAGGGGGTACATTCACCACAAAAGTACCAAAACTTCCAGTTACACCTGTGTTTTATTGGGTTAAGGCAGTTACAATGCAGTATGGAGGGCACCTGCCCAGGCAAATGACACATGCTCTCCACAAGATCCTCCTCCCAAAGCCCAGACAAACCAAAGCAGCAGCTGGAGCTCTGCTATGTGCCCTGGAGGCAGAGGATAATGGCTTTGGCTTCATATTAGGAAAGAAAGGAAGCCCTTCCCAGATGGAAAAGCTGCGGCAGGGACACAGGCAGGAGCAGCACATAGAGTTATGCCCAAAGCTATCAAACGAGCGTGGCTGGCAGCACAACTAAGCCGAGTCTTAAGAGTGAGAGCTGAAGCCTCTGATCCAGTACAGCAAGGGGGCAAAATGAGAGAACCATGTTGAGGCTCTCTGGCCCACGCCAGGCTTGTCTGTGTGAGGGGAAGAGCACTGGAGTGCCCTGACACGAGACCAGCTTACATGGTACATCAGGACTTGCCTGTTTTTTCATCTGGAGATGGCTTTGTAGAATACTGCTGGGAGAGGAGACTGTGGCCGGGCTGTATTTGGCCAGCTTCTGGATGCTGGGATATACAGATGCTGTATGTGGTGACAAGAGTATCGGCAAGGGACATCAGGGAGAGTCCTGGAGCTGATCCCAAGGCAAATGTCCCTTCTTACTGGGAGGGATGTTATGAAACAGCTCTCCCCCAGGTATGGGCTGTAACAGGAGTTATTGCAGCAGCCAGGTGGTACAAACCCTAAATCTAGCAGTGCTCCTGTCAGGAGAGGAGCACAGGTGAAGATTGGTTCCAAAGAGACCGTGGACAAGTTTTGAGACAATGTGCCTGCAACCAGCTGAAAAAACAGGTTTGAATCTATGGGAGCTATCAAGAGCCTTGCTCTCTTAGTGGCCCCAGTAGCTCACTGGGGCGTGTGGTAGTGAAGTAGCAGCCAATCTAAATACTGGTCCTTGGGTCAGGAGGAGAGGGGACCCTGGGGTAGTGTTGCATGTTGCTCTCATGCGAGCTGACCTACCAAAGGGAGGGCAGCCACCTCTCTACCTTGCGAGGAGCAGTAAAATACAAGCTGGCAGCACAAGGAAAGATTTCATTTGCAACTAGGACGATTTTCTCAAGCGCTCAGACTGACCCAGTTTTACACGCAAACCTTTGGATGGAAACAACAGGAAAGTTGTTATTTCTCCATCAGTGCTCCTTTTCTAAGTTTCCTTGTCCAATTTTTGCTCTTGGCTCCTGATTGAAGAGATCAGGATCCTTATCAAAGAGGTCAAGTTCTGCCCCCTTACTAGGACTGTTGTGCACGAGCTGGCTGCCTTCTGCAGGCTGAGGCTCCAGCTGTGGGAGGGCAGCTTTATTTCCAGCATGCAGGCAGCAGAGATGAGAGATGCCATCAGCCTTTGGGTGCTGTGCGCCCTGCAAGCCTGGCAGCTGGCAGGAGCGGTGCGCTGCGGCGGCTGATCTGCTGCACACCCGGGGCTGTGCCCAGCGCCGAGGGACTCACGGGCTTGTCCCTGTGCTCTTCTCCTCCCAGGGGGCTGCTGCAGACGCGTGCAGCCCGGTGCGGCCCCGCAGTCAGCAGCACAGGATCTTGAGGAAGGCTTTGCGGAAGTCAGTGTTGAAGGTCGTGTAGATGATGGGGTTGAGGGCGCTGTTGACGTATCCGAGCCAGGTGCTGGCACTGTAAAGCCCTGGAGGCACGTGGCAGGATGGGCAGTGGGCGTTGAGGATGTGAATCAAGAAGAAGGGCAGCCAGCAGACTATGAACGCCCCTGGGTTTTAGAGAGAGGCAGAAAACAATCCATGAGTTTAGAGCAGCAACTATTTGGAAAGGGGCCTGTGCTGGTGCCCTCTCCCTCCACCCCCTCACTATTTCCATGATGCTTCTGTATTTCACAAACACTGAAGGCCACGTTTATTCCTGACACAGAGAGATTTGGCAAAAGCTCGGGCTCCTTGGGACCAGCTTTGTGAATGGATGGGGCTTCAGAAGCGGTCTGATGACAGACAAAAGCAGGTGGCCACAACTTTGAGGGAAAGCCTGCTGCCTCAGCTGCTTTAATCAGTTAGGATGAGGGCTGCTTTATTTCTGTGCTACTACTGAATTAACGGGGGGAAACAGTGCCTTTGGTGACCATAGCAGGTGACAGGGACACCAGTCTCCTGGCTTCTCTACCCAGCTGTATGAACTGGTTCCTCTGCAGCTCCTTGCCTCAGTTTCCCCTTCTGTAATTGCATCTAAGAGCTTCTGCATGTATGGAAACTTAGGATTGTTCCAGCCTTGTAATAGTAAAACAAAGGAAAAGGAGAAGCAAAGGTGTTGGCTCTTGCTCCCTTTAGTAGGGCTTGTTGGCCACTGATTTAAAACACAAGAGTAACAATACACACTAAATAAAACACTAACATACATGGCTCTCAACATTTGGGAACATTTTCTAGATCCCTTAGTGTCTCGCCACTGTCTCTCCTGAGTTTGTGAAGCAGTAACAGCTGAAGCCAGGGCCCAGCTAGCATTTTCTCAAATCTCAATATTGTATTAGGAGATTCTGTGCTCCTGGAAGTCCCAAACCATCACCCCTTGCACCCCACAGGCAGAATGGCTCTAACTCACCCAGGACAATTGCCAGCATCTGTGTAGCCTTCCTCTCCCGCAGCTGGATCAGCCGGGGCTGCTGCTGTGCCAGCCTCAAGCTGCTGATGGTTCTACCACTGCTGAGCCTCCGCACCTCCACCACTGGCTTCGTGCTCCTTCTCCTCTCTTCCCACCTGCTGTTTTGTGTAGTCCCTGCTGCCTTGGTGAGGGATGCCTCGTGGCAGAAGCTTCGGTACCGCTGCAGGCTGAAGACAGTCAGCAACCTCCTTTTTGTAGACATCTCCTGGCCTGTGCATTTCAGTGAGAGACAGGGGGAAAATGTGCCTTGGCATCTGTTTGGCAAAGCTTTCCTCTCCATGTGTTCCTGCAAAAGAGGAGGCCACAGACGAACTGAAAACCATCCAAACTGCTCACTGGGCCAGAGGACGATGAGGAAAGTTGTAGGAGTTACCCTCAGCCCCACTTGCCTCTTACATTGCACCACGTCCTCTGGACTGACCTGGGGGTGAACCAGTGCTTGACAACTCTCTGCCTCCATCCCACCAAGGAGAAGCATGAGAACAGTAAGAGCAGAAACACCTGCTCTGCTAACCTCTCATCTGTATTTTTGTGTTGGCCCTGCTCCCCTCAGCATCCCCACCCTTTTAATGTAGCTTCACTGTGCAAAAATGGGTAAGAGGAGTGGATATGCATGACCAGGTAATTCCTTTCAAACTGTTGTGTTGGTTCCCATGGTTGCAGATATTTCATCTAGAAAGGTCAGTGGAACAAATGTTGCATGCACCATGAGTATTTTGACCTCTTAAGTCTGTCAGATGAAGAGGGTTTTTTATTTTAATAACAGAGGTTAAAGCCTGTGAAGCCCTGAGAATGAAACTTCATAGAGCAAAAATCAATAAATGAAGACATTAAAATCAATAAATGAAGAAATTACGCAGACTTATGCATGGCTGAGAAAACACTGCTCTGAAGAAATATTGAAGCAGGCTGTGCTCTTTTCTATTTGCCACTTCTAGAGGGCAGAGATACACAGAGAATATCCTCTTTCTAGAGGTCTGGAAAGGATTTAACTGGAGCTTCTGCACCTCAAATATCAGTGTATGAGCAAGGGATGAGATGAAATCATGTCATGTCCCTCCTCATGCTTTCTGTTCTGTGCTTTGGCCCTTTGAGGAGAAAAGATGAGCCTTTGATGTCCCTTCTGACAGCTCCTACTGTGTTCATGTGGCTCTTACTTGGTGTGCATAACACGGTTTGGTGCTGGCGCTCTGGCTGCCCTGCCGGGTGAGGGTTCGCTTCTTTTGCCTCTGTCTGAGTACGAGGTAAATCCGGACATAGAGCAGCAGGGTCACCATGAAGGGCAGGTAGAAGGACACCAAAGAGGAGTAGATGACGAAACTAGGGTTGGATATGGAACAGACACTGGGATCCCCTGGGGAGGAGAAGAGAGAGAAAGAGGAGCGGCTGAGCTGCTTTGGTTTAGTGCAAGGAGGCTCTGGTGCATTGGCAAAGCAAGACAAAAGGTGGCTGGGGACACAGGCAGTCTAAGGAGTGCAGATTATGCTCTGGCTTACCCACTCACCTAAGTGATGCTTAAAATGAACCCAGCACAGGGCCATCTAGCATTAGCCAGCATGCATCTGCCTGCTCTTCTGGCCAACAGTTCTGCTCTCTTCTCTCATGTCTATTCCCATCCTTTCTCCTACTCCTTTGACAGCCTCTGAGCTGTCTAGATGCAGAGTGTGCACTCGCCCCTACCTGTCTGAACGAGGCAGAGGGAGCAGCAGAATTTCCCACTCCCATCCCTTTCCCGCCTCAAGCATTGCGGAGAGGATGGAGGGGGAGCAGAGGCTTCTGCCTGTGACTCAGTGGGGAGAAAGGCTCCCCTGCTCCTCTGCCTCCAGGGAGACTGTGCTGTCCTAGCTGAGGGAAAGGAAAAAGACAAACCTGCTTCCCAGGTGGAGGCTAAATTGTTTGCCCTCCTCAAGGGATTAGTTAAGGAAGCAGCCAGCCAGTTGCATGGGAGGGAAGTTTCTAACAAGCAATGCTAATATGCAGTCCTTGCTGTTTAGAAATATGTTCTGTATCAGAGTCAAAACTGTGCTTCTGAACCTCTTGATATTGGCAAGAGGCTGTTAAGTCTGGTGTGTGCACGTGTTGTATGTGCTGCACGTTTTGCTCTGTGTGCTCAAAGTGATTGTTTGATGGGAATGTGAAGACCTGGACACCTTGATGGGCATTGATTTGGCAGTAGAGCAGGCAGTTTTGCCCTTTAGAGCAGTAGTCAGTGTTTGCCTGAGCAAATGGCAAGTTTACAGACAGGAGCACATGGGGATTTTTCTCTCCCTTCATAGTGTGCTTTCCAGTTCCTTAAAATTTCCTGTAACTTGGCAAATCTGCAGGACCCATGTTAAATGACCTGGCCACACACAGGGCAGCTCCAGGGCAGCCAAGCCCTCCTGTGTGCCATTGTTCAGGACATCACCTACCTGTAGTATTGAAGCCAAAGAGGAGAGGGCATGACACTGCGAACGCCAGCATCCAGACTATCACAATCATGAGAGAGACTCTCCTGCAGGAGCTCTGCCCTGTGCTGTACTGGTACTGAACCGGTTTCACCACTGCGGTGTATCTGCAGGCCAAACCAGCTCCGGGAAGGGGAGACGGAGGAACGGAGGGAGGGAAAGGACCAGGTTTTCAAAAGGAGAAATGAAAGCAACACAGGGAACATGATGGTGAATGTGGTGAAGAAATAGAAGAGGAAAGTAGAGAAGATCAGATGATGGGATCAGCAATTTGTAGAAATGGTAAGTGGGACATTGAGGGGAGGAACAGAGGAAATCAGAGTTAGTTGGCAGCAGTGCAGAGAAACGCTCAGCAGAACTCACAGCATGCGAAGCTACAAGGTTTGGGCTACCAGATGGACCAAGAAACCCCAGGAAAGCACTGCTGGGAAAGAGCGCTCTCTGAGGCAACCACAAACTACTAAACTCTTTGTCTCAGCCTGGTCTGGTGTTAGCCTGACAGGCAGAGGATTGCCCAGGGGCAGGTGTCAAGGACCTTCAGCTGCTGGGGTGCCCCAGGAGATGCAGCTCAGCAGGGCTAGGATTTGGAAGGCACAGGAGTCTCATCTTTAGGAGAGCCTGGGGGCTGCTCCTTGCAGGCAGAGCCAAACTGAACTGGGGATACCGATTCCCATGGAGGAACACCGGACCAATGCAGCATTGAGAGCTGCTTTGCATTATTATCCTTTAACTACACAATACAAAGGTACAGCACGCAGTATTTCTCCCTTCTCCCACTCCTTGGTCCCAGTAGTATCACATGTGCCAAGGTCTTGGCTCCCAGCCCTCAGCATTGCTTAAAATAGGCTCAGTTTTAAAATGCAGAAAACCAGAGGAAAGCTCAAGATTACGCAGCAATAATCTTCAGCTCTCCCTGTGCATCTGGCAGGATTTTGTTTATTAAAGCTTCATGAGTGAGATCTCCAGAAGGAGAAGCCCTCTTTAACACTCAATGGGAACTGGATGACCGATTGTGGTTTCTGCCTTCAAAAAGCTCGATGATGTGGTTGACTACCTACTGGGGATGTTTTATTGCTTGTGTCCCCCTGCCCTCCAGTGCAGACCTCTTCTAGCACAATGTGAGCAGAGCCACATTAGCAGCAGTAGTGGCAGGGACAGACCTGCAGAGGTTTGTTGCCCTGAAGGCACCGATGCTGTCTGTGCTCACCCCACTTCCTTGTCCCTGCCCCACTGGGGCACTGGGCCGACCCCCACATCCAGACTATCCCCCTGGATACTGCTGTCTCTCACCTGTCAATGCTGATGGCACAGAGGTTCAGAATGCTGGCAGTGCACATCATGACATCCATGGTGACGAAGATATCGCAACAGATGCGGCTGAACGTCCAGACCCCTCCGGTCACCTGCACCAGCAACCCGAAACTGTCAGCCTTGCTCTGCACCAGGTCCTGACAAGTTACATGTAGGGAGGTGCTCTCCTCCAAGTATCTCAGCAGCCAGAGGAGTTCATGTCCACAGTGATGGGCAGAGGGAAACTGAGGCACCTGTGTAGTGCGCAAGATAACCCAGCAGTAGGTTGTGGAGAAGGAGCCTCACTTTAATTTTGGTCCTTTATTTTCTCTTGCAGAGGGAGGCAGGGAGAAGAAACAGCAGCTATCCCTTCTCTCGAGGCCTAGCATGACAAATTGATTTCAATTTGATATCACTGTATTTATCCTTTGATTAATGATTATCTGAGAAAATCTAAGGGCTGAAAGTCTTTCTCAGCTTAGCTGCCGGAGTGCTCTTGCAGGCAGTGAGCTGGAAAAGTGCTGCAAATTTTTTGCATTTATGTATGAAACTGAGATGTGAGACTGAGGCTTCTCAAAAACCTTATTTGAATTCTTATCTCAGTTACAGATTTTGATTATTAGATCTGAGTGAGAACTCACAGGCTATTCAGATGAAGGGGCTTGAGTTGCTATCAAGCTGTTGTTCTGGTTGTTTCGAATTTTTAATCTCAAGTGTGTGGTTGTGAAAGCTCAGCCGCAGCCAGTCTTAGCGATGGAGAAAAGTGAGTTTTGGAGCAGCCACCAAGTTCTTGACCATGACCTTTTCAATTGACAACCACACTCCAAGCACTGTGTGGCCCTGCTCTCCTTGGGGTTGAGGTGACAGCCTGACTCCGAGGGAGGTGGTCTGCCTCAGTGCCCACTCCTTGCAGGAGATGGAGGGCAGGCTGCCTCCTCGTTCAGCTGCAAACAAACCCAGTGCTGTGCTGAATGGGGGAGCAGGAGAGAAAAAGGGGGGAAAGTCCGTGCTTGAGAGAGAGCCTGGATTTTAGCCTTCAGCCCTGTAGATCCTGCTGTTTCAGCTGGATCCTGGGAAGCTATCAGAAACTGCCACAGGTTCCTGCTCTCTCTGCTTGCATTCAGACAACATCTGGAATACTGCACCTGGTTTTGAGGCATCAGTAGAGGAAAAACATTGATAAACAGGAGCAAGTCCAGTGGAGAGCCACCAAAACAGTCCATAGGGGCTGGAGCAGCTGCGAGGAGCAGCTAAGGGAGCAGGACTTGTTCTGTCTGGAAAAGAGATGGCTTTGAGGGGTGGGAGACTAACAGCCCTCTAGTGCCTAGTGGGAGGTTATTGAGAAAGTTGGAGGCAAGTTGCTAAGAAGATGGAGCCGAGTTTTTTACAGCAGTGTGTGGTGGGAAGATAAGAAGCAACGGGAGTGAGCTGAAAGAAAGGAACAAACTGGTTATGAAGGTTATTTTTCTGACTACAGGGACAGCGGGACAGTGGAGCCAGTTGCTTGCTAAGTCTGTGCAGGATCCATCCTTGGAGGTTTTCAAAACCCATTCAAAAATACTCATCCCACACCAGGCTGGGGAGGGTGCCGCAAGTAAGCTTGGCTGCTCAGGCAGTAGGTCAACCCTGCAAGCATTGGTGCCTAGGAAGGATGCAGCTCCCTGCAGAGAGAAGCACTCATATAAATACAGAATTCACTCTGTGAGAGTTGTTTAAGAAATAATCCTGAGAATTTTAAATGGTTTTGATAGTGGCAGCATACCCACACACGGGCACAGAAATTTGCTGAGGTGAGCTGTGTCTTTATGGTGTTCTCTGCTGGACTGACCTGCTACATTTCAGGAATCAGGTATTGGATGAGGCAGTCTTCCATTAGACCCTCTGACCCTGAATGAATGCAGGGGAGGGAAATGGGAATTGGCTTGCAGAATGCAGAAGGGAACTGTGCTTTCCCCTCCAGTTCTCTTGATACTGCTGGTGCTCCTTTGTTTTCTTATTAAAAAAGTAAGTAAAGGGGAAAAAGAAGTCAAACCAAAACCATTGAGCTTTTCAGCACAGTTAGGTGAGCTACAAGATGGGCAAACCGAAGGCCGTCCATCTGAGATTAGGGACCTTAAAAGGTAGGTTCAGCTTCCAAAGAAACACTACACTGGTTTTACTTTAGTTTCAGATTTTGAGATCTGCTTGACCACCTCAAAATATATTAAAGAACATTATAATGCTGGAAGCCTTTGCAGTGGGACTCAGTAAGGGATGTTTCTGCAGTTTGAGGCAAAAAGCAATGCAATTGCTGTGTGAGCTGTGGAGTCTGAAGAATATTTCACCAAGCCAGTGGCAGCTGTTCACACGAAAGCCAGCTGCTGCTAACCCAGCAGATGAACAAGCACTTAACTGAGGGAGTTTCCAAGGTCCTGAGCACATTCAAATGCTGAGCTCAAGAATTTGAACCATTAAAACTGAAGAAGGTGCTGTGGGAATGGCTCAGAGTGATCCCTCTCAGGATGATGCATTCAGATGACACCACCTGCATACTAGACTGTAGCTTGTGTAAGAGGATGCTTGACAGATCAAAATGTTTGGGCTTAAAACCCACCCTCGCTTTCACCTGGCACTTCTAAAATGGGGAGTAGCTCTGCTGAAGTTGGTGAAGTAGTTAATATTTACCTGTGGAGTATTATGAACTCAGAATTTATTTCAGTATTTAACAGTGAAGAAGAGCCTTTTTAATTATATGCCTTGTTCATAATTTTTAAAATTCTATTTCTGCTCTTGCTTTTGTTGCTCTGTTCTAATCATCTTTGCTACAGCAGCTAGAACCTGCTAGTCTGCATTTCTAGTTTCCATGTGCTGGCAGGGTACCTCTTCTTTATCCCTCTGGTGCTTTTTGTCAAGGGATTTCAAAGGATATCCCAGGTATTAATTGAATGAATCCTCACATCTGCCTGGGTGCAGTGGATGGTCAGATATTATTCTCTTACAGCTGATGAGAGCAAACTACAGAGAGACAAGCTGATACAATCTCTCATTACCACTCAGTGACTATGCAGCAGAAGTGGGAATTGTGTCCAGGGTGAAATCCTGGCTCTAACAAACACAATGCTAAAGATCCCTATAGATTATTCAGGTCAGGTTCTCACCTAATCTTCCTTGACCAGTCTGCTTTATCTACAAAATTGTGGTATTATTATTTTTAACTTCCAAACTCTATAGGATGCTTTCCAGTTTATGAATGCGCAATGATTATTTTTTTAAACTTACGCATATCCACCACTCCCCTGAATTCTTAAAATAAACAACAGAATCTCCACAATTCAGTCACGAATGGTGATGCCACACTGAGGAGCACATGGATGGGAAAGTAGGAAACCAAGTTGCATCAGGCAGTGACAGGCATGAAAGTAGTGGTGCATCTAAGCAGGCTCCCTGAAGGGTTTTGTATTTGAGAGCTGCTGCTTGGGGGTGCTGCTGGCTCTCAGCTGTGACACGGCTGCTCGTGGGCTTGCAGAGTGGGAGCACCAAGAGCACTCGTGGTCAGGACTGCTGAGCTGCAGTAACTCAGCTCTGTCCTCCCTCTGACACAGCACAGCAGAGCTCCTGGAGCCCACAGAGCAGCTTAGGTCTCACTGCTCCTGTTTGAGACAGGTGAGGAGACTGTGATTCCCACACAGCCTCAGCAGATTAGACCTCAGTAACAACCTTCTCCTGAAGCTTTCTTCCCCTTTGGAAGTAGAATTGGATGTTTTGAGAAGACTGAGGAGCCATGCTGCCACATGTCCTCCCCCATCTAAGCAATGACTACAAGGCATGATGGTGTTTAATGCCCTCAAACTCCAGTGGGCAGGATACCCTGATGCCGCTGTCTTGGAAACCTTGGTGAGCTTCAGCAGCCACAGCACCAGGGACCAGTAAAGAAGAGGGGCAGCAGTACTGGTGTGTCAGACCTACATGTTGGCCCCCAGAAGATTGCTAGGCACACTGCTGAATGGCACTTCGGTGCCAGAAACCTCCTTAGGAAGAGATGAGGGTTTTGAGGCTATAAAATGTTCCTATTGCTGCTCTGTCACAGCCTTCCCAAAAGATTTCTCGGAAAGAGACAGTTCTGGTCTGCATGATTGATAAAATAACACATTTCATGGCCACAGATGACTCTAAAAATGGAGTGTAAAGCACAAACTTCTCAAGTGGCATTTAAATCATTAAAAAGAGGCATTCATCCACCTTTAGCTTCTCCATAAATAAGGGCCAGTTCTCAAGAGTCTGGTTTGGCAAACCCTCAGTAGATGAATAGGTATTCTACATGGTTTTGGGGACTGAATGATTTTTCGGCAATTTCCAGGCTCATAGTGTATTGAAGCATGATGCCATTTCTGCTTCGTTGATAGCATCACTGATCCACAAACAGCAGCAAATATTGAAAAAAACTTTGGGGCTTTTTGGACTGTTTTTTAAATCTTAGTCTTGCTGGAGTCCTACAGCCCAGTTCTACAGGAAATACTGTGCAAGGCCAGGATTGGTAGTTCAGGTTTGGGATGTGTATGAGTTCTTTTCCCTGTTGTTTGGATGACTCTTGCATCAGATGCTTTGATTATCCAAGCTCCACAGATGGAAATTAGGCTTGAATGGGTCTACAAACAAAACTAGGAAGTGGACCTACTGTTGTGCTCAGAAATTGTGACCAAGGCATTGCATGGGGCAGAGGCTGCTCCACAGATGTGCCTCAGTCCCACCCTGTCCACAGCCAGAGTGAGCACCAAGTATTTTCTAAAGTAAAGCATAATGTGATTTCATTAAGAATTGGAATGCACTTGAGCTGATAGACTATTCCAGTCTGAAATAAAACTTGACTTTTAATAAGATTTTTTAGTTGCAATCAAATTGAAGAGTCTCATTCTGTCTTGCTGGGATGGCTTCCCCCCCACCACACATGCTTATTCCTTTTTTTCTTTTAATCGCTCCATGTAGCACACCCAAGCAGTACACAGCCTGCAGGACAGCTCCAGGGCTGTTCCACACAGATCAGTCTAAACGTTGCCACTGCCCTCATTAGGAACATGACCATGCATGCAGTGGTGTGGTTAAATTCTGCTAATCGTTCCTGAGACGTACTCACCTCCAGGTACACCATCCATGGCATCACCAAAGTAGCCACCAGCAAATCTGCCACTGCCAGGCTCACCACGAGGTAGTTGGTCGTGGTTTGCAAGGTACGCTCCCTCAGCACAGCCAAGCAGACCAGCACGTTCCCGAAGATGATGGCCAGAATCAAGATGCAGTAGCAGAGGGCGTAGTAGGCGTGTGAGTGGGGCAGCTCAGGCTCTGTTGTGCTGTTTGCCCCACAGGGAATGGGGTCTGTTGTGTTAGGATGGCTGCTGGCCCTGGTGAAGAGGGCCATGGGGCTGCCCCTGCAAAGAGAGAGAAAGAGAGGACTGAAAACCAGAGCAATATCTGCAATAATTGTGGAGAACAGTAGCCCCTGTGTGTACTGGTATGATTTTTATACTTTCCTCATGAATTCTCCTTCAAGGCAATCAGAAAGGTCTTTTTTCTGCTCATATACAGGCAGAGCTTTGCTTAAAGACTTGCTTGGCCTGTTCTGTTTTTCATTGAATCTAAGCCAAGAAAAGAATGCAAGATTTCACCTCCTGTGTGCATGTGAAATGTGGATCTCACCAACCAATGCAGCTGTTTGGAAAGCAGGCAATGGTTTTGAGATGCACCAGTCACACCACAGTACAAATCAGCTGGGCAAGAGTGCAGTCTGAAAGACAACAATCTGAAATGATGAGGAAGACCCAACAGAGTTACCCAAACATACTAGGGCTTGCCCAAAATTTGGAACTTATATATTTTCTTCTGGGAAGTATCCTCTTCCTTCTCTCATCAAAAAACGTCTTCAATAACTTCACACACTCGAGTGCTTGGCAGCCTGGCACAGCCTCTTGATCTCTGGCTGCCTGGCAGCAAGCACCACCTCCAGAATTCCTCCTTTCCTGCAGCATGTCCCAAGCCCTGCCTGCCTCGTAAGGTGTTGACTGCTGGTGATGTTCCCATTTCATCCATACTGTGCTCTGTGTTTTCCATGCCTGGCCAGAAGATGTGCTTCCTGTGCTGAAAAGCAAACCAGCTTGATGCTTAGGAGGAAATAATGGAAAGATGCTTGCAGGGTACTCTGCATTTCTTTTTCTTACACTAGATTCAAGTCTGTTCTCAGTAGCGTAACCTTTCTTGATTTAAGAGGAGGATTTTTTTCCAGAAATATGAAAGCTGCTGTACCAAGGTTGTTCCATGACATTTTAATGGCTTGTATCTTTTTTTCCTTTGCTACTGCTCCTGTTGCTGAACTCCTCATCAGCATGACAGGTATGAAAAGCAAGGACAAAACATTGCAATGCCAGTGGTATAAATATTACTCTGTTTCACCTCACCCCTTGAACAGCAGCATCTGTGATGCACAGCTGCTGCACAGCTACGCTCCTGGAAGAGTAGCTGTGCAATAGGTGTAAATTGCTCCAGCCCCTGGGGATACACTCATCCTTAAACTGGTGCCACTCTCCCCTGATGCTTTGTAGCTGGGAGAGGACAAGGGTGGAATGAGATGGAAACTGAACTTCCCTATGTCCTGTGAACACAGATCCCTCAGGACAGAGGTGAAACAACCTCTTACGGCATGGGCTTTGTTTGAAAGTGCCTGTGCTTGTCTCCTCTGTCTTTCTTCTGCCTGTCCCTGACAAAGACCTTAAGCTTTCCACTGGATCACGAGGATCTCTTGTAGCATGAGTGCTGCTGCTGAGTCCAGGAGTGTTCATAAAACAGTTGAGCTGCAGCCACCCAAAGACAGGATTCATTTTACTCTGTCCCTTGCACTCACACAGTTCTCACTCTGGGAATTCTGTACTGTCTGGAGCCAGGAAAGGCTGGTTCTGTAGTGCTGGAAAAAGCATCTGCCTAGCTGATAAGCAAGGCCGGAACAGGGAATGAACAAAACATCACCCATAATACATATATAACCTGAAGGCATAAGGCACCCCAATTCGCAGTTTGGCTGTGGGTTTTCCTGTCTTGTCTTCTGTTTCTTATATCCGTGAGCACTATTTTTGACACTAATTCCAAAGTCAGTCTTCCCTACCAAGATCCCACCCATCCCTGCCATGTCCTCCATCCCTGGACTGTCCTCCATCCCCCCAGTCCTGCTCACCCCGCACCTGGCCAGGGTGCTGCCAATCCAGGCACGTACCAGTGTACCTGGATACCCTCACAGCGGGGTGGCAGGACACCCACCACCCCGGGCAACGGGGTGACAACCTACGATGGGGACAAGGGCCGCGCAGAGGAGGGGAAGGGGAAGAAAAGAGACGTTCCTGCCGTGGGTCTCCGCCTCGAAGGGGTCCGGGCGCCTGTCCCGGCCCGGATGGCAGGTCCAGGCGCGGGGTGCGGGGAAGGGTTCGGGGTCCCAAAGCCGGGTCCAGGTGTGGCGGCGGCTCGGGGCTCGTCTCCAGCTGCGGGTGCTGCTCCGCGCCCGCCGCTCCC
>VZTG01004399.1:0-41490 GCA_013397845.1 Melanocharis versteri
GCTTCTGCAGCTTGTACGCTGCATTCTCAAACACTGTGCTCGCACCACCTTCGTTCTTCCCCTCTTGTACCATGTGGCGCTCTTATTCTCTTGAGGAGAAAAATCATCGACTTCTCCCACAGAACACTGTTCTGGCAGTGAAGCACCCTAGCATAGTGCTTCTGCAACCTGTACACTGCACACACAAGCCGCGTGCTCTTTCTGCTTTCACTGATTTCCTCCTGTACCATTAGTCGCTTTCATTCTCTTCGAGGTGTTTAGAAGTCCAATCCCACTGAAGAGCTTGCCGACAGCGAAACTCTAAAGCTCGCTGCTTCTACAGCCTGTATGCTGCGTGCACAGGCCAGGTGCTCTCACCACCTTAGTCCTTTCCCTCTTGTAACAGGATGCCCCAGGAGGGCCCAGCTTGGGTCTGGGAGGAATCCTACGCCGTTTGGAATTTTCAAGTCTGTCAGCCGGCTGCAAGCCACGGGGCACTGGGCATGAACGCAGGCTCTTTTCTCTGTGAAAGCAAGCTCAGCCCCCCAGGTCCTTTGTGTCAGTTTACAGGAAAAGATTGGCACTGTGAGGGCAGCCAGAGTCCCAGGGTGGGCCAGTTTGGGTCTGGGAGGAATACTGTGCCGTTCAGAATTTTCAGGGCTGGCAGCCAGCATCTGGCCGCAAGGATCTGGGCACGAACACCCGCCCTTTTCCCTATGAAAGCAAGCTCAGCCCCCCAGGTCCTTTGTGTCAGTTTACAGGAAAAGATTGGCACTGTGAGGGCAGCCAGAGTCCCAGGGTGGGCCAGTTTGGGTCTGGGAGGAATCCTGCACTGTTCCGAACTTTTGGGCCCGGAAGCCGCCTTCCCGCCACGGGGCTCTGGGCACGAACGCCGGCCCTTTTCCCTGTGAAAGCAAGCTTGGCCCCCCAAGTTCTTGGTGTCAGTTTGTGGGAGGCACTTGGAATTGTGAAGGTCGTCTGAGGACTAGGTGGGGCCAGCTTGGGTCTGAGAGGAATCCTGTGCCGTTCAGAATTTTCAAGTCCAGAATCCGGCAAACTGTTCGGTGGGAGTAGACAAGTAATCGCCTCTAAGACAATGAAAGTGCCTCATGTTACAAGAGGCGAAGAAAGAAAGCAGGGTAGGCACCGGGCTTGTGTGTTCAGCGTACAGGCTGTAGAATCAGTGAGCTTTAGAGTTTCGCTGCTGGCAAGCTCTTCAGTGGGAGTAGACATCTAATCACCTCAAAGAGAATGAAAGTGCCTCATGGTACAAGAGGAGATGATTGAAAGCAGTAAGAGCACCAGGCTTGTGTGTGCAGCTTACAGGCTGCAGAAGCGCTGCGCTGGGGTGATTCGCTTCCAACACAGTATTCTGTGAGAGAAATAGATGATTTTTCACCTCAGCAAGCATAAATGCACCGCATGGTATAAGAGGAGGTGATTGAAAGCAGTAAGAGAACCGGGAGTGCATGTGAAGCGTACAGGCTGCGGAAGCACAGCTGCAGAAGCTGTGCTGGGGTGCTTTGCTGCCGGTATAGTGCTCTGTGAGAAAAGAAAACTAGTACTGTCCTCGGCGGGAATGAAGGTTTGTCACGTTACGAGAGGCGAACGACAATCGTGGCGCGAGCGCTGGGCTTGTGTGCGCAGTCTACAGGCTGCAGAAGCAGTTTACGTGAGTGTTTCGTTGCCGGGTGGCTGTACCATGAGAGAAGGAGAGGACTATTCTCCTCGGCGAGAATGAAAGCGCCCTGTGTTACAAAGCGCCAAGAACGAATGCGGTGAGAGCACCGGGCTTGTGCATGCAGCAGACAGGCTGTAAGAGGAGTGGTGCTGCCACTCGGCTCCGTACTGTGTTAACGTTAGCAGTGGCAAGCCGTAGCTTCAACGGGAGCTGCTTGTGCTCCCACCTTGTCCTCTTCGACCCTGTATGGAATACTATTGGGCTTAGTTTTCGACACCGAGATGCAGAGAACACGATGGTTAATGCAGAGGAGAAGGGAAGGACGGAGTACACCAGTGACTTTGATGTGGCTTAAACGCAGCAAGAGGAAACTGCATCTCAGCAATGGCTTCTTCTTCTGGAGCCTATTTGACGGGAGCAGCTGCTGCATGTGCCCAATGGAGCTGCGAGAGTGAAAAATAGGATGGTCCATATATGCGAGAAGGAAGGGACAGAGCCCCGGTTTGCCGCGCGCAATTGAAATGCTGCTCCGGGAAGGGCGTACTTGAAAAACGTCTTCTGTACTGACACTTCCTTCTCTGCCAGCTCTAGCTGATTGCACTCAGCAACACTGAAAGTGTGTGAAAGTGATTGCACTGTGAATATCAGGTTTCCCAGCGAAGAGGGAAGATTAGCAAATGCTTTCTATCCTGGCCCATCTCCGTCCGAATTGCAGCTGGAGGCGCTTCACTTTAGCTATGGACTCTGCCACCTAGGGACTCTGTGCTGATGCTTTATAGGTAGAGTTGTGAGGTAAAGTGCCAGTCACTAGTGTGTTTTGTCTAGTTTAGAGACTTCAAAGGGAAGATGAAGAGCAGCACTGGCTTTTTCTTCTAGTACTTTTACTTTGGCAACAGCTGCTGTACCTTTTGAAGGCGTTTGGCATCTGCCAGAGCGAGAGCTCCAGAGATGGTACAGAGAGCTTGAGAGAAAGTGCCTATCTGCAGGGAGGTGGATGCAGTTCAGTGGGTGCGAGTTCCGTGTTGAGTGGCTGGATTGCACAGAAAAGGTCCCAACAAAAGAGGCCGAGCTGGAATTGCCTTTTCTTTTGCAGCCTATCGGCACAGACAACAATGAAAGGATTCCTCTTCCTTCCCTGCTACATGCAAGATCATATTTCTTCAAGTCCCAAGAGGCAGGATCCGCAGCGGAGCTCTTTCCCGAACTGCTCCCACACCAACGGGGCCAGACAAACCCGCGGCTTTTTCCTGGGCAATGGCAGCGCTCTTCAAAACAACCACACGGTGGCGCTGTCGGCTCGCAAAAGAACCAAACGCCCCGAGCTCAGCTCCAAAGCAGCCCGAGGGCAGAGCCAAGCCGGAAACGTCCCTGCTTTCAAATCTACTGGGCCAGCCCCAAAAGGTCTCGCTGACCTTCCTCTTCCAAGTGCTAAGCCTTCTTTGCACCACACTCCAACAGCAATACTTTGCCCATACAAGCCTTTTCACTGTTGCAGAATCTGGCCACAAACTTGAAAACATCTGCCGAAAACATCAGCCAAAACCAGAGCTCACGAAAGTGCCGGCTAAGAAAGCTCTTGCTGCCTACAACTTCAACTGCACCTGCACACAACCTTGCTACCGCCACTTTCCTTCTCAGCTCTAGCTCCCATCCTACGCCTTCGGTCTCACAGAGTTAGGATCCAAAGGGAACGGCATCGGGGGCTGCTGACACACTAAAGCTCCCGGGACAAAATGCTCAACAAGCCTGGCGTCTGTATTCCCACGGAGAGTTCAACAGCTTTAACCTAGAGAACCGCCTATTGGCAAAAGCCTCTTCATTCTCATTAAGAGCACCCGGTGTGCCCATCTACACTTGCTTTCTTTACCAATGGGAGGCGCTGTAAGCCCATCTTAAAAGAAATACGAACCATCCAGGGACTGATCCCATACGAAGGTGCCAGAACACTGTGGCTAGGGATCACCTGCCCGGGCCACTAGATCAGCTGCACACCAAGACTCACAGGTGTGCTGCCCAAATTTCAGAAGGCCACCTCTGACAAGTGGAAACCACACGCCAAATTGAACCTTTCAGTAGACCAGCTTCCGAAGAGAAATACCGACTCCATCATTGTTCAAACTGAGGCGGTGTTCTCAAAACACATATGCCTGTACCGGCTGCAGAAGCAGCGTGCTGGAGCGCTTCGCTGCCGGAACAGTGTTCTGTGCGAAAATTAGACAAGTATTTCTCGCGGGGAGAATGAAAGCACCTCATGTTACAAGAGGAGATGATCGAAAACATTAAGAGCATAGGTCTTGTGAACGCAGAGTTCAGGCTGCAGAAGCAGTGAGCCTGAGAGCTTAGCTGGTGGAATAGTGTTCCGTGAGAAAAAAAAAGGCCTATTCTCTCGGTGTCAGGAATGAGGCCGCACAGCTCTAGAATTTAAAAAAAAATGTGATTTTATTAACAAAATGGCAAAATTCCTTATTAAAATGAATCAATTCCAGATCTGCTGTGATTAGAGACTCTTTGAGCCAAAACTGCTCTAAGCCCACCAGAAAAATCCTTAAAGCACCGGGTTCTGCTCAGGTTAGTCTCGAGCAGGATGATTTAAAAGTGAGGCCTAGTCCGCAGTGCCAGGCTTTACCTGGGCTAATCCTGAACCTCTAACTAGCAAAGCAAAGCAAAGCCAGGTAGAGCAGCTAAAAAGCAGCCTCTTGTTTGTGAAGAGGGGTTTTATACCCCTCTGACCCCTCCCATCATCATCCACTGTCCCACCTCTCAAGTGAGAGGTGATTGGGTGAGTCTTTTGGAGTCCAAGCACGATGTCAGTCTCTTTGACCAATGGCTCCCTTGTTGTTAGGTGTGCAGTCTCTTAGTGATGTCATTCAGGCTTGTGGCGGGAAAATGCTTCATTAAAATTCATGGTTGTCATGGAGCTTGGTGTCAGGTCTCCAGCAAGCAGTTAAAAATTGTTTTCTTGGCAACTTTTGTGGGGGGTTTTCCATTTCTGAAATACAGCTTCACCTTCAACAATAATTAACACTTTAAACATAAATTAAAACACTAAAATAACACATAGAGCAATAACATTAGTAATTTTTAATGAATTACTTAACTTTTCAATGATGCAAAAGCCATCTTTGCTCTTTTATTTATGACACTCAGAGAATGAAAGCGCCTCATGTTACAAGAGGCTAAGAACGAAGGTGGTGAGAGCACCGGGCCTGTGCGCGCAGCGTACAGGCTGTAGAAGCAGTGAGCTTTAGAGATTCGCTGCCGGCAAGCTGTTCAGTGGGAGTAGACAACTAATTGCCTCTAAGAGAATGAAAGTGCCTCTTGCTACAAGAGACGAAAAACAAAGGAAGGCTAGGCACCGGACTTGTGTGTGCAGCGTCAAGGCTGCAGAAGCACTGTGCTGGGTTGCTTCGCTGCTGGCACAGTGTTGTGTGAGAGTAGATGATTTTTCTCCTCAGCGAGAATAAAAGCACCTCATGGTGCAAGAGGAGATGATCAAAAGCAATAAGAGCACCAGGCCTGTGTGTGCAGTGTACAGACTGTCGAAGCAGTGAGCTTTAGAGATTCAGTGCCCCAAGCTGTTTGGTGGTGGTAGACCACTAATCGCCTCTAAGAGAATGAACGCACCTCATGTTACAAGAGGTGAAAAATGAAGGTAGGGTAGGCACCTGGCTTGTTTGCGCTGGTCGCAACTGACTGTGCACTTAGATTTTATGTAAGGTCCCTGGAACAGCTTTGGACAATCCCAAACAATCCTGTAGTTGCACCGATTGATCAGCCTTCCATCCTGGTGATGGGAATGTTCGCATTCAACCTGTTCTGTAAAGCCAGAACTATTAATGATAAAGGTACAGAACCTTGCATCTCATCTGGCCATAGGGCCAGGGTACAGACCTTGGCCTTGCCCATTTTTGCTGGACAACTGTGATGCTTAAATGCCTGCCTTAGAAGATGTTCTGGTAAGATGAGCTGCAGAGGTCACANCTGTTCACAGTTTCTGTATCGTATTTGGGTCAAACCAGAGATGAGATTTCCAAACTGCAAGTAACCCAGTCTTGCGATAAATTGACTTGGCACGAAGAACTTACCTGGTGATTCCTGGGACAGCATTTCCAAACAAAGCAGGTAAAACCCCTTTCCCTAAGCTGAATTTTGTTTCTGTAAGAGCAGCCGTCACCCCCAGGCAGCTCTAACAGGACATCAGAGCTCAGCATTCAGCTCCCATTGAAGACAAGGGCTAGTGCTGTATAACTGAGGCAAAGGGAAGTCATCCATAGAAATGCAATCTGCATGGCTGAACATGGTTAAAGAGGAGACAGCAGGAGGGACAAGTGAGGCATTGCCAGAAGAGGGTCACAGGACTTTGTTGGGTAGCTGACTCAGGGTGGATTTGCTTAATCCTGGTGATACCCTTGCTCTCTCTTTTAGTGTGGGAGACCATGAGGTGACTACCATGTGCTGGATTTAAGTAGGTGAAAACTACTCCCACCACATCTCTTACAGAGGGAAATCTGGGAAATTCCAGGCCTGAATGTCCAACTGACATCTTGTAAGATACACGGCTAACAATCAGCTTCAAGCGTGAAGGGTGAGAATAGAAGGCTAAAAGAAGGGTTGCCTGGGGTGCCAAACCAGAGAGATTATTTCAAGTGGATCAAAGGAAAAGAAAACAGAACCTGATAATCTGGGACAGCCCCTCTCCAGGATGGGAACTTCTGGGCTGCGAGCTCAGGTCTGCTGGGAGGCAGCAGGAGCCATGGGGACTGGATGTGTGTGCGCTCTAAGGAAGAGTCCCAGAACCGGCAGGAGACAACTATGCCTGAGGTCATCTCCAGCTCTTATTTTGTTTTAGAAGAATCATAGTTCCGTTGGAGATTATTTTGAATATTGTCGAAGTAAGGCAGTAAGCCACGGAGCAAATCCCCACCTGGCCTTCCTAAAGGAGGTGATTTCACTACAGTGAATAAAGCTGCAACAGCTTTCCTCAGAGGCAGCTGTGAAGATGAGAACATCAGTCACACTACGAACTCTCACCTTTGGACTCTGACTTTGGGAACCAGGAGGTGGCGCAGTTACCCTGGATGTTAGATCACAGATCACAGATCATACACTGGCAAGGTATCTTCCTAAAATATTTGTCCACTCCCCAGCTGTGTAACTACAGCCACGTGTTAAGGAGTTGCTGCTTTATACATGGTTTAGCTGCATCACCTAACTCCTCTTATGTTTTGCCTTCCAGGGGGTCAGTGAGGTACCGTGGGAGAAGAAAGTGCAATCGAGCATGTTGTGCTCTCATGTTAGCAAGTGTGCCCCTTGCAGGGATCTCTTTCCTCTCCTTTCCTTAAATAGGACTTAAAAAAAATAAACTAACTACAAATGCATTTTATGCTTCCCCCCCAGGAAGCACTATGAGGACATTGCTTGTTTTACTAGTGAGGCATCAGGAAGCAAACTAACAGACACAGACCACATGGCAGAAGATGGTGGTGGTGGCTACCCTCCCTCTGCATGCCCCACTAGTGGGAAGAAAAGGTTGGAGAGCTGTCTGCTGTTTGTGAGTAGAGTTCTTTGCTCTCTGTCTTTGGGTCCCTTTTGGGCTTGCAAAGGTGTGTTAAGTCCAGGGCCCTGGCTGATTACCAGGGAGGGGGAATCCACTGAATATCCTCGGGTTCCCCCTTGGCTGGCTTTTTTCTTGCTTCTTCTTCCCAGTGATTGGAACACTTTGCTGTGTGCTTGCCCTAGAGGGGGTGCATTCCAGTGGAAAATCTGCATCTCCTCATGAACTGGGACACTGCACATGCAGAGACGACAACTTGAATCCTATGTTTCACATGAGCTCCATCCTGGGATTAAAAATACTTTGGGATACAAAGAGCATTTCCGCCCTGGGATGCCGTATTTGCTCACGCAATGGCTGCAACTTCACTCAACCTAGGGTTTGTCTTCCTATGGTGAAGCTGAGGCAGATTGATCCTCTCCTGCTCCTGGCAGTCAGCATGGCCATTGTGCAGCGTTACATGCACAGGTGCCATGTGGTGCTACGCAAGCACCATGTGGGAAACACGCCCTGCCAGGAAGTTGTGGTATTCTTTCCCTAGAGCATCACAGATCCCAGGTGTGATATGATTTGAACTCACCCTCCTGCCTCACAGGCAGGTTCTGCTTTGTCTATAAATGCCTTTCCAGCACTGTAGGGCTGCTGATTCTTATCACCTGTACACTTGAAAGATCAAAACAGCCATGAAAAGGCAGCTCTAGACTGCTGTGAGTGCCCTGCAGCCTGCCTGTTCTGGCCACATTCCAACACAGGAGAGGAGCTCCACACTCTCCTCCAAAAGCACCACACCAACACCATCTCCTCTCTTGGCCAAAAGTGCAGATCTCCAGAATGTGACACAGACCACTGCTGTCCATAACAACCAGTGGGTGCAGATGCTGCCTTTTATTAGTGAGGCTACAAGTGCCCCATGTAGAGCAAGGTCCAGAGGGGCCACTTGTCTGGGCATGTCCATCTCTGCTGAAGCGCTTTGCAGTTGCCTTCCAAGCTCAGTACAGTGGTCACTATATCTCATCTCAAACAGCACCAGCTTTTTGGCAAGGGTTAGACCAGAAAAGTCCTTTCATGACTCTGCTTCACTTGACAAGCACTGCACTGAAGCCACCATCTAAGCCATGAACCTAGCATTCCTCTGGGCACCTCAGAAGTCAAACTAAATTCGTGTGAGATCTAAATCTCCCTTCAGAGGTGCTTTCCTCCACTCATCAGGTGCCCAGAGCTCCTGAAAGAACATGCTTCAAGGTGCAGTTAACTGTATTTAACATTTTCTTCACCTTCCAAAATTGCTTCCCACCTTCCCTCAGCAATTCATGTGATGCTGGTTCCAGGACCAGTTACCCAAAACCCAGCAGGTCTCCCACTTAGGTGGGCTGAGATGTGGAGATATGATGCTTCTAGTCCCCTGTTTCACCTCTGGCCTTGGGACAGTGCGTTGGGATCAAGGATGGGGGCAACTGCTACAGCAGGGACCTGACCACCCTTGACACCTCTGGCTGGGGTGCACTCAACCTGCCCCCAGCACCCCTGATGCCCGGCCTAGCCACCACATCTGCATTTGCTATCAGCTCCTGGTTGTGAGATGAGCCCTACAAACCTACACATTCCTCCTTACTTACACATCACAAGCTTTATTTGTTTTAATCAAAGAGGGCCCTGATGATTATTAACATATTTAATTATTTTTACTCTGAGTCACTCAGCTCAGGCGTGGAGTGATCACAAGGATTGCTTTATTGCACAGACCTAGCCCTGGAGCATTTGTGCCACCAAGTAATCACTCTGCAGACAGAGCTCCCATTGATGCCAGTCTCACAGCCTGCCTTTCCTCCCAGTTTAAGCTGCTTTTTGCTTTGCTCGAAAGCGCCGGCCTTCACAGGAGTAAAATTGGGCACATTCAGACAATTTTCAGGGCTAAGACTTTGCATGCTGAGGTTTCTAACGCTGGGACAGCACTGGCAGGGAGTGATGTTCATCTGAGCTGTGTTCCAGCCCCACACCTCAGGGAGGGTGTTAGTCCATCTGCCCTCCTCAGAAACTGCATCACCCCATCCAGGACCTTCCCTCCCAGGCTCACCAGCGAGCTGCATGGCCTCCCACCAGCAATCAGAGCAGACTGCAATTAGTGGTGTTTGTCTGAGGAAACGCATAACTCTGCACTTCCACATGATTTATGAGGTTCTCCAGCCTGGGCTGGCCCATGAGTTGCAATCATTCCTAGACTCAGTGATTCATGGTGAGGCTACCTGTGTGGTTTTCTCCTTTGTTGTCCATCAGGGCTTTGGAGGGAGATGCTGCCCTTGGAAAATACCCACCATCAGTCCATAAGGTCTGGGCAGTTTGGATGGGGACCAGACCCATGTATCTGGGGTGCCTTTGCATTGGGGTGCATCTATACCATCCTGAGTGAGCTTGGTTCCTGCTGACTCCTGTGTGACCTAGGACTTTCTCCCTAAAATACGACAGGGCCCTGTGATCACGGATTTGCATTTAGACAATGCTCTCGGGCACATGGTGTGACTCTTTGGGATGGTGCTATGCAGGGCTGGGAGTTGGACTTGATGATCCTTGTCACTCCCTTCCAACTCAGCTTATTCTGTGATCTGGGATTCTGTGATCCCACAGGACTGTCTTGGTCTTGAGCATTCAGGAGAATTAGCATGGCTTGTGAACAATAATTACTTTAATTCTGTGTCCCACCAGTGATGTGAGATTGCATTAGCCAAATTTGTAGGTACAAGGAAATTGTAGAGGGTATAAGGATGCACAGAGGAGGCCTTGGCAGGGCTAGGAATTGAGCAAAAAACTGCAGACTCATACAAAAGATCCTGGCCCTTGCTGAAATATGTATTTAAGAATAAGTTTTTGGTTAAATATGCACATAAATATTTATAGAGAAAAGAAAAGGTGGAAAGAAATAAGTTTCATAAACCAAAACCTTAACAATTTTAAACAAATTAAATCTTTAATGACAACCAGAACACTGATGGTACTTCAAAAGCATATAAGATAAGGGTCAGTCTCTGCTTTCCTTTGAGTAAAAAGATTGGAAAATAGTGATCAGACTGTTCCTATTAAGGTTGGGCTCTTGCTCAGAAAGCCCCTTTTTTTTTAATCCGCATTTTTGTTAGCTCTAGTAATAGCAGCATTTCTTTTGTCTTGGCTGATTTTACTGGAGACTCCAGGAAATAGAGCTGCTGTTCTGGGATGTAAAGGCTTGTCCCTATCAAAGTCTGTTTCTAATCTTGATCAGGAATTCGGGTGGGCAGTGATCACCCCAAAGTCCTTGTATTTTTGGTGTTGTCTTGTTGCTCTAAGATTTTTGTGTGTGTCTTGAAGCAGTCCCCAAAAGCCACATGGCCACAACCTGCTCATTGGACCCCGTAAGCACAAGGTGCAGGGGAGGGGGCAGAAGATGTGCTTGAAGCTGATTTTAGCTCCTGCACCTTAAGTACAGCCTGGCCCTTGTGATGGCTACGTAGTACTTCTTGCCAAGCACCATTCCACCCTCACACTTGCTTTCTTAGTATAGACACAGTGGAGAAAAAGCAAATGCCTAAGTGTGGGGTGAATTCCCAAGCTCAGCTCCATCTTTATCCAGTCCAGGGAAGAGTTTGGCTTGTGAACATAATGGGACTCCTCTTGTTTAGAAATGCTTCAAGATAAAGTAAATGATGACTACGAGAGTGGTGCCCAGCTCCACTTGTGGATTCTGCCATCAAGGAAGAAGGGACTTGCCTGAAGTGGCAGATGACAGCCGCTGGAAAGTGCCATGGGAGGCTGGAGAGATGCATGGGAAGAAACACCCAGCATCCCAAAAGTGCAGGAGGTGGGAAGAAGCATCATCTGTTTGCTTCAGTTGCAGCAGCTGAGCATCCTCTCAGGACATGTCAGAATCTCAAAATCTCTGCAGTACTTGAGCCTGGGTTATTTTAATCCAGATGGGCTGCCTGAGCTAATCCCAGCTTGCATGAGTGACTGTTCTGGCAAAATGAAATACCATGAGTAGTGGCTCTCTCAGTGCTGCTGCTACTGAGACTTGTACCAACACTGCATCCTCCCCCGCCACTGCTCCCCATCCTCTCTGCAAACAACCAGACAAAGCTCCTTTATTGCATAGCCAGAGCAGGGAGGGGAAAAAACCAGAGCAATTAAAGTCGAGACTATATTAAGGCAGAGAAAACGACAAAAATCAGTGCCTGCAATCCCAGAGGTGCTAAACCTATCTGCTGACTTCCCTTCCAAAAGCAATCTTGACCTGACCCGGGTGGGAAAATGCCTGTAGTTATAACCACCACCGAAAACACAAAACAAGGTATTTGTCTGAGCATTTGATTGCAGAGCTTGGCACTCAATTCATTCCCCTCTACAAAATAACAAAGCCAAGATGCTGCAGGTAACAGTCAGGCCAAAAAGTCTGGGAGTTTCACTTCCTGCAAGTAAGTTTTGGCACGGTAGCTACTTCACACACAGTTAATTACTTCAGCACCAGATTATACTTGCAGGCTCCAATAGAAGTGATAATAGGAACCAATTAAATTAATTTATATTTACTTTGTGAGCATATTTTCCTTTGGTAAATCTTTGCTTTAATTTGACAGATTGGACTCCAGCATTTTGTTTCTATTAAGATATACAACCCTAAAACCAGAGGATGAAATCCAAACCTGTAAAGCTAAGAAATCCCTCCCTTTAAGGTTCAAAACCATGTACGACATGCAGTTAAAAAAACAAAACAAAACAGAATGTATGCGTGTGCCTAGACTAATAAAAGCATACCATGAAATATGTGGTAAGTGCCAGCATGTCTTGCTGGAAGTACATAAGCATGAGCTTGGTTGGAGCTGGTGGTTGACAAAATGTTTACGCCAGAGCTTGAAACTGAGATAGACTTTGGTGTCACAGTAGGCAGGCTCACAAAACAGCTTGCATGGAAAAGAGCCATGGTTTACTGTCATCTGCTGTCAGGGAACTGGCTTGCTAAGTGCAGCTGCTTAAAATGGGATGGTCTCAGTTTATGCCATTATATTTTAGCATAAATCATAAATGGTTAAATGCTTTTGTGTTCCAGTAGCACCGTCTGCTTCTTTTTCACCCAGTTTGGATGTTTCTACAGCACATACATCTAGGAACAGCTGAAGACCTTTGTGTCTTTTGTGAATTCCGTACACAGTGACTCAGAAGTGAAAAATTTATAAACCATTGCATTACCTAATCCACATCTCAGAGAACAACCCTAATAAAGTATAGCACCAGTCAACTAAAGAGTGGCCTGCCATAGACAGAGAAAGCCATGAAACCTGTGCCCCAGCGTGGGATGCTGTGGGTTTTTATACCTGTTAGCCTTCTCTATCTCACTGGCAGTCCTTCCTTCCTTTCCTTTTCCCCTCTAGCATGCTCCTAACAAGCCTCTGGGGATTCATGAAGTCCTTCTTGTCATCCAGTCAAACTGTTCCTGAAATGTTTAAGGTGTCTCGTCCTGTCCCGTCCCGTCCCGTCCTGTCCCCTCCCCTCCCCAGCCAGGCAGGGCAGGTGTGATGATTCCCCCCCTGATGCAGGGGGCGCTGTGGTGCAAGTTCCGTCGTCTCTCTCACATGGACAATGGCAGATACAGCCGGCAGAAAGGGGTGGAGAAGGGGCTTCCTTTACGAACTCACAGGGGCAGCCAGTCCTGGTGCCCCTCTGGATAGCAAAAGGAGCTGTAGCAGGGACCTCGGAGTAGCAAGCTGGGAAGGCAGGGATGAGCAAAGTCCCTGAGTGGTAGATGAGATGTATCAGAAACTCAGGCAGCTGTACCTGGAACTGTGGGGTGTCCAGCAGGGCAGGGGGTGCAGAGCTTCAATGTAGTGAAAAGCCAGTGCAGTGGCAAAAAAGTCAGTGCAGTGCAGGGCAGTCAGGGCGGGGTAGCAGCAGCCCTGAGGAGGGCAGGGAAAAGGCTCTCTGGGAGGGGAAAGGGCTTGGGATCCTGAGTTTTCCCCTGAGGCACCGGAGCAGATGGTGAATGTGATAAATACATATTATAGTATTGGCTTTTCACAAATATCAAAATGGATGCTATATGTATAATGTTAACTCTTATAGAAGTAGCTTTGTTATAAAGATATAATAATAACTAAATGCCTTTATTTTTCTTTGCAACTAACTTAGATATAGTGGTGAAATAGCTAATATAGTTGTTTAGAATACTTATAGTTAACTTACAATAATTAAACCACCTGCTTAGTTGGATAACAGCCGAAAAGCGGGCGTGACAAGGATCCCTGCCACAGACATTTCTATCAGCAACCGTCACCTGCTGGAACCACAAAACAGAGGGGAGATACACTACTCTCCAAAAGGATTGCACATGCTCTAAAAAGGCGGGTCAGACGAGGGGCCATGCTAAAAGGTTCCTGGGACATGCAAACTAGTTTGAAGAAATGTACGAATATGCATAATTGTCTATGAATATGCATTTGGATGATGCAATAATGAAACTGTGTAAGGCTTGGACCCTGTAATCATGGTGTGCTTTTGGCTCAGGGCCAAGCACCCAGCGCTGTTGCTTTTGCTTTATTATTTTGTCCCCTATTGTCCTTTATTAAAACTTTTAAAATTCTAATAGGAGAGTAAAACTCCATTTTTCACAGTGAAAGTCCTATTTTTTTGTGAGGTAAGGTGTTAATAAGGTCTCAGTTCAGTGGCTGCTCTCACAAGCAAAGGCTCACCTCACGGCAGAAGAAGCAGGACCGGGCTGGGCTCTGGCAGCGGCAGCAAATTCCCTCCCCCAAGTAGCTCGACCCTCCTCCGAAGCCTAGAGAGAGAGCCAGCAGCTGCCTCAGCCCCCTTTTTTCCCAGCCCAATTCTTGCAGTATCTCTGCCCCTCTGAGAGAAACTCTCACATAAGAGAAGTGCAGCCAAGTGCCCTCCTCCCCTGAGCTTGGCAACTCCTTTTGTCCCTCTTAAGTACCCGGTCGTTATTTTTCCTTAGCAACAAAAATGGGGGAAAATTCCCTATCAGAAAAGGGAAACAAAAGGAAAAACCCTAACTTCCAACAACAACATTAAATGTAGCAGAGCTAGGGATGCCCAAGATGATAGTGTGGCTCTGTGACTAAGAGATCAGGAGAGAAATTTAGTTGCACTGATAATGGTGGCCTGGACACATGCAAGACGGGAGCAAATGCATGTCCTCATGGACTCTCACTTTTACTTCATGAGGAGGAGCTGGGCAGAAGCCTCTGCCTCCCTCTGAGAGGGCAGGAATGGGGGGACACAATGGGGAAAGCTTGCCCCTTTCTTTCCCTGAGGGGTGAAAGGAAGCTCTCTAAAGTTGCCAAAGACACTTTGCTGACACTTTAATGCTTTTAGAAAGCCACTGAGTTTCTTTTGGGCTCTGAAAATCTACTGTTTCAAATTTTGCTGTTTTCTCAGCCTAGCATAGTGTGTGGATTTTATAGCCATAGAATTGCTACTCAATTTTCACCCTCTGGATAGTGATTTATGGATTCTGTAACAAAGGTTAAACCCTCTTCCTCTCCTTGTTAGTGCTGTTTTACACACTTCTCACAGATCAGTGCCATAGAACTTGGAAGAGTTTGTTGGCCAAAGTCCCATAAAATCCAACTTTCTCTTCATTTTGGATCTCCCATGCTTTAAGTCAGGGAGATGCGTGGCAATCTCATCTCAGCAGACTCACAAACAGAAAGTAGAGAAGGATGAAAAAAAAAGGAATTTGCAGGACAGCACAAGGACACTTCTCTGATGTATTCTAGTGAGACAATAACATCAGGCTGTCACAAAGTGCTGGATAGGTCTCTGTTTTCTTTGCCCATGCAAAAGTATGTTGCTCTCTCAACAGAATACTTGGGAAGATAGAAATAAAATCATACAATCATAGACTATCCTCAGTTGGAAGGAACCCACAAGGATCATTGAGTCCACCTCCTGGCCCTGCACAAGACACTCCAAGAATCACAACACATGCATTTGTCAGGTCAGCAACCTTGTTTGCTCCCCTCTAGTGCTGCAAAAAACCTCCCAAACCAAGGAGATAAAACCACTGTGTTAAGTGAAGGACATGCTGCATCTTTGCCGTCTAGACTTCCCCAGACCTGTTTGAACTGATTTCCCTTTCTGACTAATCGTTTTCCCTTTTAGGACTCAGCTTGCTTTCTGCTGGTGACTGTGATGCAGAAGCCCCTGGGAACAGTCTCTCTGGCATTAGCTGCTATATTCCCACAGGGCTGGGCTGTAGATGGGGTCAGATGCTGGAAGCCAGAGCTGGGCCCTGAGCAAAAGGCACCAATACTGATCCGTGCATTCCATGACCCATCTGCTGGTGACCTGTGATGGAGGAAGCTGTTGTGGGTGGTCAGTGTCCTGAATCTAGAGGAAGGCTCTGATATGTGGTTCCTCATCCACAATGAGACATTTTGCTGCTTTACCACCACACCCCATGAGCCATTGTTATACTTGGCTTATTCTTCCACCAGATGTAGGTTTTCTGTTTTAAAGCAGAACTTAAAAATGAAAACTATGCAAGGAGCGATTGACGGGCTGTGTTACCACTGGGCCAGGAAGTGAGGGCCTGAAGAGCTGAACTTAGTCTGCACAAATACTTGAGTTCTGCTTTTCGCCCTCCATGAACTCTATCGGATTGATGGTACATAGCCTCTGCGCACTCTTGTCTACTGCAGCTGAATTTGGACATCCTTTAGAGCAGGAGATCTAGCCAGGCTGTGCCAGAAGAACTCCAGAAGTGAAACTATATGAGCCACCATTTCTGGGACATGCTCAGCAAGCCATGAGAATATCACATTATCATATCTGTGCCCTCAACCCTTCTCCATCCTTATTGGAAACCTCTTATGAGCCCTGAATGAGCTTCTTTCTCTGTCTCCCTTTGAAAACTAGTTTCTGACTTAATTTTAGGAGAGCAGATGATCTTATCAAAAAACATGAACATTTTAATACTGTCAAATGTCCCCACCAGACAGAGAAATGAAACTCCTGGGTTGTTTGAATTCTTGTCTCTTCACCCCTCACCCTTTTCCCTCATGTGCATTGACTGCCTCAATAAAAGTCTACTTTGTAAGTTGTCCAAGCTATTGTTATGTCAACCTATTTTGAAAAGCCCTTCAAAAAAGTGAAAAATCACAAAAAGTTTCAAAACCTTGGAGAAAAAACAAATCTCATGGTAGATCTTCACCTGCTTCACTTACCAAGGGAAGGGCAAGAGGAGGCTCAGAAAGCATGGAAGTTCATCCTCAGGAGAAAAGATCCAGAGGCAAAGAGCCTTGTAGTCTATCAGAGGTCCAAGGCTGGAACCAAAAAGCAGACACATTTCATTTCAAAAAGACCTTTAACGGTGGGAATGATTAGGTGTTGAAACAAAATACCAATGAAAGTAGTAGTGTTCTTCTTCAGATATTTTCAAATTGTGAGCAGATGCCTGTCGGAACACAGGTTTCAGCCAAGTACAAGTTATTAGATTCCTTATTGGAGTATGCAATTTTATGGTCCATATTATATGGTGCTCAGAATAGATGATCTTATGGTCCACTGTGACTTTAAAATCTAAGAAATAGGTAGTTCTGGATCAAAAGGAGCCAGGTTTCCTCTGGATTTGTATCTTGAGGCTGACTAACTCTGCTGCCTAAGAAGACAGAAAATCTGATTGAAGCCTTTCTCATTTTATAGCTGTGCTTTTAAAAAGGCAGACTCTATTTTCAAGCTGTATTTGTCTGGCTTCAAATGTAGTTATGGGTCTGCCTCTCTGCTTGACTGACTAGAAAGCCTTGCTCTCAGGGGGATACCAAGCAAAGCCTTTTTGGCCTCTAATCTCCTGCAAGAGTGGTTGAGCTTGGCCAACAGAGTCGGATGCTGTTAGAGTGGGAATGGACAGACACAAGCACACACATTCTTACAGTCTGACAGAGAGAAGTTTGCAGTAGCTTCCTTTCTCCAGACTAAAAACAGAGAATGATAGAAGTTAACATTAAAGGAAAATTTTTCTCTTCAGATGGAGGCTGATATGTTTGAATACATTCTTTGTCAAAGCAGTTGCCTCTGATAGCAATCAGACGACCCTGAAGATCTTGTTATGTTAGGGTTATATACTAACTATTTGTGTTAGCCTGACTTTATTTATTCTTGGATTTGTAAAATGTGAGAGCCAGTCAGTGCAGAAATCTGGTCCCTACTCAGTTTTCATGAGAGGTTGGCAGCTCACCCTCTGTAAGTAAAAGCTAAAGTGGAATTCATTGTCTACATCATCTAACCCAGTTAGGATTCAGTTAAGAGCATTTCTGGGCTGTATTTTAGGAGTCTGTCAAGATTTTACCTTCCGTTAAACCTTCCTGTCTCCATGTCATGCTGTGTGGAAAAGCTTCATTCTTTGAAGGAATCCATCTCCCCAGTCTTTCACCCCACACCCTCCACAGACACAAGAGTGAGCTGATTTTTGGTATGTAGCAATAACAATTTGTCAGGATGCCAAGTTCAAAGCTTCTAACCTACTGCCAGTATGGAGCCCAAGAGTGAGGTCAGGACTAATCTCAGAGTTCTGACCTTCCAGTCACATCCACCATTACTGGATCACAGGACAGAAGTGGAAGAGTTTATTTTGAAAGGTTTTAGATTTCAGGTGAGGTCAACAAAAGATTTGCCCAGATGGAAGAAATCAAGAGGATAATAGAGCACATATTAGGGCAGATGAAAGGCATCATGTAAAACAATCTCCTCCTTAGCCTAGAAAGTCTAACTACCAAGGTAACCTTCCAGTAATGGCAAATAAGCCCAAACCATCAGAAAATGCAGCAGAAACCAGGCACTGTCCTGGAAAAAGCAGTGCAAGCTTAGAAATTCAGACCAACACTGCTGGGATTTATAAAAACTCCCAAACAGAGTATGCTCCACTCTCTTAAGCCGGTGGGATTTAGGTGCCTTGGTACTTTTGATAATCCCATGAGGCATCTTTTTGCATTTTGAGCAGTGTGAATATTTTGGTAACCCCACTGTGGGAGCTTGATTTGCCACATTCTGAAAAATTTTGAAAAATAAGGGTCATGTGGAAACTAAAAATATTTGGGCACTTCACCCAGAAGAACCACACAGAAAGACATTTATGCAGCATCCAGCCCACTTCCAGCTCAATAGCCATCAACAGACCTGGTATCACCATGTCATTTTGCAGATATGTGTTCCAATCTATACTGGGAGCCCATAATGGGCTCGGGAATTAAAACCAGATTTCCTGACTACCAGCTCTGAGCCACTGATTAAATGGAAAAAGCATCAAAAAATAGATTTCCATTTCTGAAACTACCTTTTAGGAAAATGACAGGATTTTTTGTGAAATTCATTTTTCTTTAGAGGAAAGAAGGGAAACCCCATAGAGATGTGACTGGAGTCCTCCCCTCTCCAGGTTTCTCCTATATGCCCTCTTGCAGCTTTTCTTACACCTGGATTTGCCTCAATGATGATGCCCTGGAGGAACAGGAGCACTAGTGAGTCCCTTGATGGGGATACACCACTTGGACTGGCAGTGGGATGTGTTAGCATTCAAGGCTGTATTTCATCTTCATACAAGACTGCATCAGTAGAAGACCATGTCCTAGGCTGAAATGATAAATTACACAGAAAAGAAACCAATGCTGCCTTTTAAAGAGTAATACAGAAGCTTTGCTAATCTGAGGTGACAGATATGTGAGCACTGGTGGACATAGATCTTGTGGGCACTTGGAAGGAAATCCAGCCCCAAAGAGTATTTGTTGCTCTATCCAATGCACTCTGAAAGGTCTTGTACAAGAGATCTCATTTTCCATTCCTTGGACTTTCATTAATGTTTTGGATAAAGACAAGTAACAGGAGATGATGCTGTCAGTCTCTGTGCACAGGATTTTATCTGGGGTTAGCTTGGCTATTTTCAGCTCTGCACTGTGCGGGATTACCATATATGTATTGCATTTATTAGTATAAACATAAATGTTGTTACAGGCATAAATCAAATTAAAATTTAGACTTTTCTATATAAGTTCAAATGTGTATCTGTCTAAACCTCTCTCTTACATTTGTTCAAAGCTGCTCCTGGAGAGAAAGAGTGCTGGCTCTCTCACAAATGCCTGCTTGATACCCACCGCCAGGGCCAAGGACCCCAAAAACCATGCTTCGGTACCATTGAGTTGCACACCTGCACCCATAAGGTCCCAAACTCGAGTCAATCAGGCCAGAATAGCCTTGCCCACCCGTCATGTAGCATCTTTTCACAGACTGCAGAGACTGTCAAATGACAGGGACTCAGTGATGAACTCAGGCTCCGGCTCCTCTGCTGATTGTGAGGGCCCTAGTACCCGATAATTTTTAACTGGATGTACTGATTTGGTTTTACACTTCCTCCTCCGCACAGGGGCGACTGCTGCTGGCTGTGGCTGCCCTTGTGGTTTAGCTGGAACCTGGATGGTTGTAACATCTGTCGGTTCTATGGCTGCGCTATCCACCTTTCCCACTGACTGCAGGTGGTATTGCTGGGCAGTGTCTACAGCCTCTGTAGCAGGTTTCTGGGCAGCATTCCTAGTCTCTGGGGCAAATTTTGAAGCAACCTCATCCTGTCTTAAATGCTGAATGGACTGAATTGAATTAACTTAGTAAAAACATCAGCAAGAATATGGTATCTTTAGCATTTAGAGGGAATCTAAACCCTTCAAAAGTTGTTGTGGTAGGCCTGAAGAAGTGTTGGCAGAAAACACCTCTCGGCATTCCTCCCTCACAAGAGGTACCATCATTAGTGAAAACCCAGCTTAAGCTGTGACAGTTAGACAGCCATGTGCACACTTTCAAAAAGAGATTTACAAGCACTGAATTCCTTGCCCAATTGACTCATTCTAGAAATTTGGCAATAGTCACAATGGCCTTAGTTGTAGGGCCCATGTTTAGATAATGACCTACAAATGAAAAAAACGTAACCATGATCATATGCCAACTGAACCAAAGTAAGCTGGACCACATGATGATGCCTAATAAGGTTTCTATATCCAATACACAAATTGGTCACTGAAGAACTGTTATTCTCTTTTCATCTTTTCCTCTCAAAGCCCCACATTGGGTGCCAATTAATGTATTGGTTTAAAAGACAAATGTCTGCCAAGGAAGGCAGGAACCTTCCTGGAATGGAAGACTCCTCTCTCCAAATTATTATAACTCCGAAAATTATAGGGCTTCCAGGCAAATATGTAGGAAAAGGAACAACAATTATTTTCTACAAAACATACAGACATTTGAACAGAACAAACAACAAAACAATAACAGAAGTTTCCCACTCGCTAAGCAGTTTCCTCTTGGTGTAATTACAACCACGGCTGGCAGCAGGCACAACCTTTACAGTGGTATGCCAGAGCAATTGGCTACTCCTTTTGTTTCTTAATCACTGTCTATTAACCTAGAAAGCCACTCCCTCCCCCCTTTCCAGCGTCTCCCTGACTACAATGGGAAGAAATTCCTCGAGAAACCTAACACACAACAGTATCATAGCCAGCATTGTACTTCATTCAAGTGTTTTGTGGAGTTTTTGCAGGCTCGGGATAGAAAATAAATCAAATTTTGTTACAGACAGAATGAGACATGCGAATGCTGCAGACATCTCCCAGATCATCCCTGGGAAATCTGATTTGAGTACCTTTTCTGGTGGAGCAGCCTCCAGATAGAAGAAGGGTGTGATGCCTCTTGCCTGAGAATTACCATCCATCAGCAAGGAGCATCACAAGTGGTTTGTGTACAACTCCGGTGTAATCAAAGCATTCTCCTGGATAGATGAGCTCACCATGTCTCAGGCAGATGACCACTAAACTTCCAAATGAGCGAGATAAACAGCATATTTTCAATTGCAATCCAAAGGACCTTTAATCTGCTGTAGAAATAAGACTATAAATTACAGTGGAAATAAGTCTTAGCAGGAAATATGGGTTGCTGTGTACAAAAATAACAGCAATAGCACATGAAAACAAAGCAGTTGATCAGAGGGGGAGTACTAGTTGAGATGTGGATTTTTGACTCCCATTTTACTCATCAGATTTAAGTTGGAATATTGACAGGAATGGTTTACCATTGGGAGCAGCTTGAAGTCCTGAATCATCAGGGAACAGATGGACATTCCATTGAGACATTGCTCACTGGGCTGGTCAGAGAGAGCTTCTTGCCAAAGAAATGAATACAAATCTATGGGGACAATGCATTCTTAATATAACACAGAGGTGTAATTTTTTTTTTTTTTTTGCCTTACAACCTGTTACATTTCTCTGCATTTCAGTCCAAATGCATGGGGACCTATTTGCTGTAGCCTGTTTTGCCTGGTTGTTTTTCTTAAAGCTTTTCCCAGCGGTGGCACGCAGTGACCTTTCTTACAGATGTAGTATTAGCTACAAAAAAGGCACATAGTTTGATGTGGCAATTTCTAGTATATTACCTGAATCCATTTCTTGGGAAGAAATTACGCATTTTACGTACATGGAGTGCAATATATGGACAGTTCCATCTCTGACTTGCGGCATCCTGTTGCATTCAAATTCAGATCACTATTATATAACAGCAAGTGGTCTTTAGTCTCTCCCTGTTGCCAAGTTGTTTTTTGCCAAAATACTGTCTGCCTTTGAAATGGCAATCATAACGTATTCATGAGATAGATGAGAGGAAAGTCCTATTACAGACAATTAGTATAAGGACATATTCTAATGAAAATCCTTGTCCAGGGGAAAAGCAGTGGATGATGTTCCCACAAAGCTATGACTGAAATCTTCACTTGTCCTTCTTCTTTCTCCAGTTCTTTGATCATTGAAGCCGTTTACAATATTAATATTTTATTTATAATTTTTTGTTCATATTTGCTCAGATGGAAGAGATACAATCTCCTCCATTACAAATGTGTATTTCTGGATTGATTTTCCTCAGAAAATAATTTGAACTCTTTTTAGAAAGGCAAGCAGAAAGGGGTTTAGGTTTCTTCACTAAGGAAAGAAATGTGAGGTACTGAGTTGTTATGAATTAGCCTAATTTGATTTAAGCAGAACGGAGTGGAAATTAGGATCTGGCATCTTTCTTCTTCCTCAGATGTAATGGAAGATGGAAATGATAAATATTAAAAAAGATCTGATATTATACAACATAGATGCTGACAGAATTATTCTTTAGTCATGCTGCTTATTATTATACATGGCTTTAATATCACAGGGAAAAAACCCTCCTACTTATTCTACTAATTTTTCAAGTTCCAGAAAATGAACCATAACTGTTGTTATTCAGCCAGCTTCTCTTCATGGGAAGCCTTTAACACTTCAAACAACTTCCTTCAAGCACCACTTTTTAAATCTGTAAAACCACATTTCTCTCTCTCAGAGCAAAGAGCCAGACTTGAGAAAGATCACCTCCCCAGCTCTGAAAAGATTATTTTGGGATTTTTTTTTTTTTAATCCTGGACAATGTTTAAAATTAAAGTGCTTTGAGCAATATTATTAACAAGATCGCTACAGAGATATCAGAGCGGGAAGGACGGGGCAAACTGTGTGCAATACTCTGTTGTGTTAGCGTCTGCCTAACTCCAGTGACGACTCAATTTATGGAGGCAAAATTACTCATCCCATAGCAATATGTTTGGCACAAGAACAAGGAATTCACTTTTCTGTAACCAAATGCACTAGCGAATAGCAGGGGTATTGGGAAGGCTTGTCTGGGTGATTTTTGCTTGGCTTCACTTTGGCGCCCATCTCCAGCTCCTGCTGAGCCTATATTAAATGGAGCAAAATATCAAACTGTTTCATACCAATTTCAAAGGAGGTGAGTTTTCGCAGCTCCATGGTCATTTCTAACAAGCTGTGCCTACAGCAAGTCCCTTCTGGGTCTGGCACTGCTGCTGTCAGCTCTTCTACCAAAAACTAGTAGCCTATGACTGATGATGCATAAAATGAAGTATTGCTCTTTTTTTTCCTTGGTTTTCCTTGCTTGATGCAAAGCCTGCTGTAGGTCCCTTTGTTCTTTGCAAGAATGGAGATTAATAATTTTTATAATGAAAAGCAGGCTTGAAAGACCTCCCTCTGAGATGAGCAAAGGTGACTGCAGAGTGGGCTGCAGGAGTGGTGGGCAAGTGGTCTGGTTTTTTTTCACCCTTGCTATTTGCTTTTATATTATGAAGGACATATTTGGGACTGTGCATGGCAAATCTCAGCCAGGCTGAAATCAGTGTTTTCACCTACTGAATATCAAATTGCCTCTGCTGAGGATCAGCATTCAGCCCTGCCACCAGGCATTTCACAGCACATTAATTAAGCTGGAGATCCAATCAATACACCTTGTGATCCTGGCAGTACTGCAATGCCATGCTTTGGGCCATCTCATCCTGAATGCAGTCTGACATTTCATGCCAACACACCAAGAACCCAGGCCTCCTGCAGTGCTGATGGAAAATGCAGGACCCAGTAGAGCCTGTTGTGACCAAGACAGCTCCTTGTGGAACCTCAGAAGGCTTTTTGTACATGTCGTCCGCAGATCCTGCCAGCTTTCTTCCTCTTGCGTGGTCGGCCTTAGCTGCTGCCCAAGGGCAAAGAATCCAGCGCCAGCTTGTCAGCAAGCAGCTGAAGGTATTTTCTGTATTTGTCATGCATGTGCATTACTTGGGATCATAGAATGCTGTGGGTTGGAAGGGACTTTAGAGACCACCCAATTGCAGCCCTGCTGCCATAGGCAGGGACATCTTCCATTAGAATGAGGCCAAGCCCTGTCCAACCTGGCCTTGAACTCTTCCAGGAATGGGGTAGCCACAGCTTCTCTGGGCAACCTGTGCTACGGCCTCACCGTCCCCACAGGGAAGAATTTCTTCCTAATATCTAATCCAAAATTACTTTTTTTTCGTTTAAAACAATTTCCCCTTTTCCTATCACTGTATGCCCATTAAAAAAGCTGCTCTCCCTCTATTATAAGCCCCCTTTCATCACTGGAAGCTCTAAGCTCTCCCTGAAGCCTTCTCTTCTCCAGGGCTGGACACCTCTAGCTCTCCCAGGCTATCTCCAGAGCAGAGGTGCTCCAGCCCTTGAAACACCTCTGTGTCCCTTCTCTGGACCTGCTCTAACATGTCCATGCCATTCTTATGTTGGAGACCCCAGAGCTGGATGCGGAACTCCAGGCAGGGTCTCATGAGCGCAGACTAAAGGGAAAGATTCACCTTCCTTGACCTTGGGACCACCTCTCTTTTGGTGCAACCCAGACATATCAGTGCACCATTCCCAGAGCCACTGCAATACTGGCGCAATGCATGAAGCAGAGAGAGCAGGCTCCAGGTCCAATTCCCATGCCCCAAAGTCCGTTTAATATAAAATGCTCTCATCAAGTGCATGTCAGATATTAAACTTTTAAGAACAGATACTACACTTGGCCAACACCAGCAGACCAAATCCGTCCTTTCTTTTTGCATGGTTGCTTCAAAGAAGGGATAAATGCATGTAGATAACCCAGCTGGTGACAATACTTATCGTTGGTCTTGTTATTTCTTAGCCTGGAGCTTGTGAAAGGAAAAAGCTACAGTATAGCCACTTCAGTTCTTCTTCTGCTCATCTTTGGGACTTTTCGTACAATGTCAAGCTCTGTCCCTTGCTGGGATGAGACCAATTCATTGGAAATTTTGGATGCAACCCAAGGAGCATTTCAGCCTTTCTTGTCCCAGACTAAGATGCTTTCATGACAGCAACATCAGCTGCCTGAAACCAACCCCCCACCTCCAACAACCAGCAACACAAACCAAAGCAATTCCCTGGTGCCAACAACATTTAAAGACTCCATCAGAACTATAAAGTACTGCATTATCAGCTGCAAGGCACATGTCCTCACTCAAGTTTGCAGTAGGGTAATCGAGATCCGAGCTTAGAGGCAGATCTTTCACATTCTGCGTGTCAATGACCTTGAGAAATTAGAAGTTTTTAACAGCAGGTAGCAGCTACTGGAGGTTTTTCTGTTAACATGAAAAAATAAAAAAGGTACAGGAGGGGCAAAATTATTGCTCTAAAACGGACTGCCTCCATTCATGTACTGGCTGATTGCATACATCCATATTCTGCAGCGCCAACTCCTTCTCCTCATACAGTTGTATTTCCATTTGGCTTTGTTCCCCAGTGTAAATCAGCTGGAGTCTGGCACAGTGCTGGTCTCAGGTATCAGCCTGGTGCTTGGTTTCAGCCCAACTCCTCAAAGTTTACCATAAATAAAGACATAGGGAGGCAGCAGGTGGGTGTCATTTCTTCCCCAGACCCTTGGCAGCTACCTGGGACTCTCGTGAGAGGGTCTTTCTCTGTGTTCGAAAGTGTTTGATAGTGTTCGAAAAACCCTCCATATAACTACAATAATTTAAATAAGTAACTAGCCTGGAGAATATCAGAAGACACACAATTGAGATAGCAATGCTCAAAGATTATCTAAAACACAGTTAAAATGCATTAGAGTTTCTGTGTTTTGGTCGTTGTTTTGTTCTGTGCCAGTTTGGGATTGGATGGGAGGCTTATTCCACAGGGGAAACCCAGAGTATGACTCCAGTCTGGGAGGTCAGGATGCATATGATGAGTTTCTCTTTTCTGCTCTCTCTTTCTTCTTCATAATGTTTTTTTTCACTAAGAAATAAAAGAGCATGAGGAATAACACCTCTTTCCTTCTCCATGAAGCTATCATGCTTTCCATTTCCCACGAGTGATAAACTCTTTTTTTTTTTCCCATAGGAAATTAGAAGAGAAAAATTCAGAACAGTTGAATAGAAGCAAACAAAAAAGAGTGGATTTACTTTTTCCATTGAAAAGATGTTTTTAATCCCCCCCAAAAAGGTCTGATAACTATTTTACCACCTTCTTTGCAATTAACTTCTTTTTTTCTTTGAGTTAATCGACACACCTTGTTCAACTGTGAACATTTCCTAGCAGAATATAATCACCATGTAATTTTGTTGTTCCTGTTCCAAACCTGCAGAAGACCTGGTGTGATGGAAACCTTACCTGCTAATCAGTAGCAGATTGATGTGTATAAGGAAAGCCATCTCCACCACAAGCCCAGCCTATCAGGAGCTGTCCTTCCAGCAGAGCTGGGCGTGAAGATTTCTGTCCTGCTTTGTGCCTCAAATGGGGTAGCAGATGTGGAGAACCTCTGTGGTTTGTCACCACAGAGATATGCCTGCAAGGTTATCTAACTGCTCATGTCTGAGTGTCATACGTATAGTCTCTGCTCCATCACCCTGTCCATCCTCTCCAGGAGAAGAGCATGGTTTACAAGAAGACATGTGCCTTCTTCTGTACATTGAGCACTGATAGCGTTAAAGCCTTTCTCCACCCAGGATCATCATTCCCAGGTACCTCCATTGACCCAGTAGCCTATCAGTAGTCCCCTGACTGCTCCTGGGGACAACCACCGGGGATGTGCTGCAGGGAAAGGGAGCAATGCTGTTTCCATAGAATCAGCAAATAGTTTGGGTTCAAAGAGATCTTCAAGACCATCTTGTTCTAACCCCCCTGCCATGGGCAGGGACACCTTCCACTATCCCGAGTTGCTCCAAGCCACATCCAACCTGACCTTGAACACTTCTAGGGATGGGACAGTCACAGCTTCTCTGGGCAACCTGTGCCAGGGCCTCACCACCCACACAGGGAAGAATTTCTTCCCAATATCCTATGTAACCCTGACCTCTGGCAGTGGGAAGCCATTCCTCCTTGTTCTGTCACTCCAGGCCTTCGTCCAAAGTCTCTCTCCAGCTGTCATGGAGCCCCTTTAGGCACTGACAGGAAATCTAAGGTCTGCCTGGAGCCTTCTCTTCTTCAGGCTGAGCACCCCCAGCTCTCCCAGTCTTTTACTGTCATCCCAGTGTCTCTACAGGGGTGAGAGAAGGCTAGTGGTGACAGTGCTTTTCTGACCTACCAGAAAGTGTATTGGCGATTCATTTCCCACTGAACAACACTGCGATCCTGTGGTCATTTTTGGATACAGATATGCAGGTTGATAATCTTTTATTTGGGCCATAGGACTGACACATATATCACAACATCCTTCAGAGGGTAATTTATTTGAAGGAGAGAAGAAGTATATTGTGGAGCAAGGGATGGGGCAGAAGATGACAGTTGCCTGGCATTCATAGGCAAGGGTGGATGCAGGGAAGTTAAAGAAGAGGCTAAACTCATTTCCTAGCAGTAGCTGAGGGATAGGGGTACTGAATAGCCGTAAGATGATGGCTTTGCCAGCCACAGGTTTGTATTGTTATAACTCTTCTGCAGTTGAACATTCTGGTGTTACATGTGGTTGACACAGATGTAAAAGTTATTGGTTAAACCTACTTAACTCCCCTCTCTATTTCAGCCTTTTCTTTGTTGCACTTCAAGAATTTTTTGCCTTGCTCTCTTTATTCAGCCAGCTCAGTTTTGGATGCATTTTCTCTGTTTCTTGCCACAACTACGTCCCTGTTTAAACGTCAGGACTGACTATTTAGGAGATTATCAGCCTCAGGAAAGAATTCAACATACTATAATAATATGCCATGACCCTGCCATATTCTCATCATGGCAGTGGATGTTTGTGCAGATAACAAGAGCATCATGAAATAAAATAATTAGCTTTTATGATACAAAGTAAAACAGAGATTCTGGAGGGAGGTAAATCTTCAGTCTCCAGTAAAAAACTGATGTAAAACTCCAACTGCCTTTTTTACTCTTTTCTTTTTAATTTTTCATGTTTTTCCTCTGAGAGAGGTGGAAGGATTTCTGAACAGAGAGACCAAAAATTAAAATACTTGAGCTTTCCTTTCAGAAGAGAAAAACTCAGAACAGTTGAATAAAAACAAACAAAAAAGAGTAGATTTTCTTTTTCTATTGAAAAGACATTTTTAATCACCCCCAAAGGTCTGATGAGGCAATATTTGTCCATGTCTGCTCTGGGAGTTTAAGTCAATATTTGCTGGAAGTTAGAAAGAGATTCCTGCTATTGATCCACATTTGCTTATTCTGGATATTTTGCAGTTTCCCCAACACATTTGTTCTTTGCCAGAGTCTGAGACAGGACATGGAATTGCTGAAGGCTCTGATCCATTCTTGGCAGCCCCTCTCACTTTAGCTCAGTTTGCATGGCACAGTCAGGAGGTCAAAACAAGGTACTGCTGGGGTAGGGTGGATTGAAATCTGAAGGAGGGCTCTAGATGTGCCCAGTTGAGAGCAGAGCTCAGTCTACCCAGCTCTTGGGTGGAGGGTAAAGTGTTGTCCCCACTTCAAAGCACCTGGATGGATCTGATGGTTGGACTGGGCACTGAATTGCCCGTCTGCATCCTCCCAGGTCCACAAACCTCGTGTCAAGGCAATAATTTATAAACACTTGCCAGGAAGGTGTTCAACATTTCTAATGCCCTCATCCCATGGATTATTTATTTCATCTTCCACATCTTTTGGCATCATTCTCTTCCATCTTGTTGGCGCTTAGAGGCTCCAGAGCACAAACACAAGTACAACTATAAGAGTTTGAAAAGAAACAGAATGAGCCCATTTTGCTGATCTTAATGCAGAGGACAGGCTCGAGACATCTGCCTGGAAAGTCTTTTGAGAAAAATATCCACTGCCTATGCCCCTTTCTTCATCTGGATAAAAGAAAGTCCCAACTCTTTCTCAAACACAAGAAAGCATTCAGCAGTTAGCAGAAAGTCAAAATTAATTTATCTGTGAGGAAATAATATGTCTTACATGTATGACTGACTTACATCCCAGAGTTTGTATACTCATTGGACTGTGCTTAGGTGTGGGCTGCAGCTCCTTCCTGTGTTTGCACAGGAATATGTCAATATGGACAGACACACATTAAAACATCTTGAAGCTGGTTTATTTCCTCTGACCAGGTCAAGAGAAAGCCCTGCTTTCAGCATCCCCATGCCCTGTGGTAGTGAAATACACAGTTTAACCTGGTGACCTAGAGAAGACCTTAGATTTGGGGATCTTGATACAAAACAGCTCGATCTGGCATGAGTAGGGGCAGGCGAGTGTAGCACAGAAGTCAGGGAGCTCTTCAGGTTGGGAACAAATATAAATGTAAGCAGATGATGAGTCCCTCTTCCCTCCCTGGCTGCATTCAATACAACTCAGTGGCATCCAAATCCAACCAAGGGCCCTCTTTGGTACAACCACTGTAAATCTTTGATTGATTTAGGCTGTAAGGCTCTGGACTACTTCAGAATGCCCAAATGACGATCTTCTTCTTGGTGCCTCTCAACATCACCCATATATAGCAAGACTTGTCCCCTTTGAGATTTCAAAGAAGGAGGATGAGCCCTGTTGGCAAAGGTACTGGGCTGAGACAGAAATCAGGGGAAGTATAAACAAAGATGTGTATGAAGAAAGGTATCTGGGAGTTCAGGTGAAGGGGGTCAGCCAGAGCACCTTTATCTGAGGATGCACCTCTGGAGTATGTCTGATTCGGTAAACTATCTGGAACCTCCTTCATTGTTGTCACTGTCTTAAAGTGTGTGTTGAATCTGGCTTCAATGACTGCTCTTGGGGATAATATTTGGGGTTTGCACATGGGATGACTGACACTGGGATGTGAGGGGCTAGTAGCACACACCTGGTCCTACAGCAGAGTCACACTCGCAGGATTGAGGAAATGCTTAGCGGGGCATAATGAATCAGGAGCAGAGGTAGGAAGAGAAAGAAACCCATGCCTCACATTTGCTGCACCTCAGGCAGATTTTTTAGTTGGTGAGTATCTCAAAAGCTCCACTTTGTTCAATTTCCTTATAAAAAAGAGGATTGCAGCATTTATTTATGCAATAGGTTTTTCACAACTCATATTACAAAATTATGGGGTAGTCTGATTGTCAATATTGTCTCCCTACATACTGCTTTTCACATTTGGCTTGCCTGTCTCTTCAGCTTTGGGGATAGCTAAGGAAATTCCTGCTACTAGTCAATGCACAAGGTGTAATACCCTTCCTGCTGTTGCTGTGGGCCTCATATATGCACCATCAACACTTACCCCAGGAAAAAAATAAGACTGAGAAAGATGCAGAAAGATTTTAATGGGGACTGTAAAGTGGAGGGGACCTCACCATCCCAAAAAGCAAGGGATGACTGTGACCCAGTTGCCTGTGGTGACACCAACAAGTTGTGAAGTGCCTTAGAGGATATGCTTCTCAGCCAACTCCAACACAAGGTCCAAAGCTTCAGCCAGGGTAAATGTATGTGACTCCATGGCATGGGAGGCATTGAGAGCTATAAAGCATCTGGGGTCTAGGCTCAAGTTTCCCAAGAGTCAGAGCTGGGAAAGACCTGGGAGAATTTTGATCCATTCATCTAGCTGAGGCAGAATTGCTACTCAGGGTATGTTTTCTATGGGTCTTATTTTAAAAGCAAGAGGTTGTTCCCCAGGGTGCTTTTGGGGTATTCTTTACAGCTTGTCTTGTCAAGGCTTTTGAAACAGATGAACACAGTAAAGGCAATGACTGGGAAACCAATCAAGCTCCTTATGTGTGGAAACATGAAATTGGACCTACCATGAATGATCCTTTCAGGGACCAAATCCCATTGCCTCCCCATATCCATGCTGGGTTTGAAACTAGTAATTTTCTTTAATTTTTTTGTGCATGGTCCAACTGTCCCATGTCTCCTTCTGTTTCTTCTTGTTACAGCTTGGCATTGAGTGCTCCAAGGTCCAGGCTGCAGAAGGAAAGACAGACTTTATTGGTTTTTAAGCATTATAAAGACAAATGTGGCCATGAACATGGTTCCACTCAGCACTGCTAACCCTTCTGAGCAGATGCAGTGGTGGTCATGAAAAGGCTGTGCAGTCAGTGGGGGAAGAAGCCTTCTTTTCTTCTCTGCATGAAAATCTGCACTACACATATACAGCATCCATGCCAAAATCTGTGCCAAGCCATGTTGGCTTTGGGCAGTAGGGGTTTCAGCCTTCAGTCCTCGTTGTTAGTGCTGCATTAGACTCCAGAAGCTGGATCCAAGTCATATTCAGGTGGAGGACTGGGGACTTGTGGTGGTTCACATTGACTGAAAGAAGACATATGGGGATGCCAAGCAAAAAAAACCCCAAAACCCTGAACCAAAAAATACAAACAACTTCCCTCCCCATTGCTCCCCCACCCCAAAAAAATTGTCTTAGGAGGTCTGAAAATGGAAGCATGACAGGGAAAAAATGACCATCCTGTGGGTTCATTAAGGAATGTAATGGAAAACCAGGGGGATTTGAAAGGACCCTGGGTTTGGCTCCATCATATTAATCAATAGCTAGTTTTGGCCTTCTGTAACCTCCTTGACCGCAAAGCAACCCAAAGATTTTCTTTCTCATGCACAAATGTCACTTTGTTCGTCAGTCAAAGGCAACTTTCTTGTGAGCCTGTTGTACAGAGCACAGCAAATCTGGAGAGGAGACCAAAATAAGAAACAAAGAACCGGACAGCAAGAATGGGAGGAGGTGAAATGTATCTCCTCCTGGAAATAGTCTGAAGGACCAGTCTGAGACTGACTTTTCAAAGGGCCACGTGACCTGGCAGTCTGCATCAGGGCTGCTTTTCAAAGGTTAAAATGAAAGATTTGAAACCATCAGAAGACAAGTCTTGAGTTTGTGCTGAAATAGTGGTGAAAAATTGTGGCATAACTGTTCCTAAAATACCTTGATTTTTTTTTTTTTTTGAAACTAAGTTGGATGGATCATTTGAAGATGCAGACACATTTTTAGGTACTTGTCAGCTCTTGAAAGGTATGACTCAATTCTTTGCAATCTAGTTTTCTTTTGAAGGCTTGCATGGGAAAGTTATAAATGAATGCATAATTCCAGATCAATGAGTTTCTGCTGCTCTTGTGAATGTATTACTTTGTGTATCCTCTACTCATGTGGATATATGACTGCTTTTTTGATGTTGCTTTGGATCCAGTTTCTGCTGAAATTGTGTGAGTGTGTCTGAAAAGCTCTTTTGAGGGGCAGAAGACCTGGGGATAAAAGTCCTTCCTGCAGGAACAGCAAACAGTTATTCTAGTGATCTAATGCATAGCACATGGGTACACTCAGTTTTGGGATCTCCACTGCATCGCTAAGTGCTGCCCTGTTGGTGTGATTCAAAGCTGAAGCTTTGGCTGCTGCCATGGGCCACAGCAGGGTCCTGATGAAATCCAAAACTGAGCAATGAAAATTTTGGAAGCCACAAAATACTGCTCCTGTAGACCCAGCTGAGCCTGGGCCCAAGCTGAAGGAGCCAGGACTACATCCCACCAGAGCAGCCATGGCTTTCTAAGCCCCAGTGTGCAGGTACATGCAGGCGATGTACCAAATGACCCCCTGCACCATGAATGTGTTCAATCTCATCTTGATGTCCCACTAGCAGCACATAACAGCTGGTTGGGGTGACACATCAGCCTGATCAGGGTGTCTTGCATATTACTGATTTCTGTAGAAATTTCAAAATTTATATCCCATCACCTTTCACGGTCTTGGGTCACCCAGATCCTCTTTGCTGCCCTCACCCGCTCTGTGCTCCATCACCTCTCCAATTCACTTCTGTGCTGGGGAGACATCACCACAGGGTGAGCCTGGGGTGACATGTCCCCTGGGGCTTTCCCGGCACCTTCTGATGGTTAAATGTTTTCCTCTATTCCTTTTGCTTCCAATTGAGCATTGACTGAGTTTCAGGACGTGGTTTTAATGGGGTATGTGAAATAGCCAGGGAAGTCGGTGTTTGTGGCTTGCATGTTTTAGCAATCATACTAGATGATCAAAGCATGAGGAGGCAGGCATGGTAGGATTTATATACAGCAGGGTCCTTGCTGACTTCTCCAAAATGAGCCATACAAAGTATTACTACCTTCCAGCTTTATTATACCTTTACTAACCTTGAGTGCTTGTTTTTCTTTTTACCTTCTCCCCTTCCCCTTCCCCTTCCCCCTCCCCTTTCCCTTTCCCTTTCCCTTTCCCTTTCCCTTTCCCTTTCCCTTTCCTTCTCCCTCTCTTCTCCTTTCTCCCTTCTCCCTCTCCTTACCCACTGGTGGCAAAAATGCAAGGTAAAAGCAAACCATGTAGAAGAGACAGAGCTTTGTTCTCAAAACCACACTTTAAAGCAGGTGACAATTGTCACCTAGGTGTAAATCAGGATTTTCCATCACTAGGGCTGTACAGGTTTGCAGCAGCTCACTGTCTTCCCTGTTCCAATTCAGTAATTTTCAGGAGTGGTGCTCTGAGTATTACAAGCGTGAGGATGGAGATGGTGTGATGAACCTTTCTGTCTCTGAAGCTGGCTAGGACAGGGAGATGACTTTTCCTGGGAAGGACACATTAGGGCTCCTTCCATGGCACTTAAGGCAAGGGTAGATAAATCAATGGCAACTCTTGAGGCTTGGACAGACAGGCTTAATTTAATCTCTGCCTCTGGATGGAATGTGCCTCAGGGCTGGACATATCCTTTCACATATCATAGCACGAGCCCTGGCAAGGGATGCTCAATCATAACTTAAATAAAACTAAATGATGTAACAGAGAACTCTTGAGGCACAGATAACCAGATTCTGGGGCAGGTGAGCAGCTGGGTAGGACCCCATCCACCCAGCTCTTTTGTGCATATTCTCCAAGGCTTCTTTATCTTTCCAAGTTGGTGTTGTGTGTGGCAGAAGCAGGTCTAGAGCCCCAAGTGCCTGGCATCTGTGCTGGGAAGACAGTTTTCTGACTCCGATGGCTGTTCAAGTGGAAGAGCATGGCATCTCAATATGCTTCAAGCCATGGCGACTCATTCCATGGCTGGGGTAGAAAGGGGGAGGTGGATTCTCAGCCTCTACCAGCAAATTTCTTAGCTCTTACCTGTGGGTGAGGGTCTGTAGTGATGCAGTGTTCCCAGGCAGGTGCAAAGGAGAGCTGCTTTACTGCAAAAACCAGGCCTTGTTAAGCAGTTAGGCCTTCATCAGTTACATAGTTTTAAATCGTGATAAACATAATTTAACCAACCACCATACACCACGATGTGAGCACGCGATGGTTATATAACTTGTTTTTCGACCTCTAATTCAGCTAAGTCACTTTCCCATAGTCCTTTTCTACTTAGCCGAAGTAACAGGCCTGAGCCATGATTTTACAAGGCCTTCTTTTTGTAAGGTTTTACCTATATGCAACACTTACCCAATTTTTTTTTTGCTTACCTAAGTACCACTGGTTGGCTCTGATGCAAGAGAAGCAAAGGGTGATAGGGCCAGTTTTAAAATTAGACATGCAAGGCTTTATCAGACAGGCAGGCAAGCCTTATCCCCACCGCGTAATCCTCTCTTCTGGAGGCTCTTGAATGCCAGCAACAACAAAAATGTGCTGTGTAGGAACTGTTGCCTGTGGAAATGTGAAATATCACATGAGGGCTCCCCAGCCCACCGTCCCCCTTGGCCATTGTCACATTTCATCGGTGGATAATTGCTCACCGTGCAGTAGCTCCTCAGGAAAAGCTGAAGCATCTTCCTTCTTCACCTGGCTCACCGTCTGCAGGGAATGGGTGGATTATCCTGCTGGTAGCCTCCTTCAAAGAGCTCATTAATGTCATCTGGGAGTTTTGCTGCTATAATAATGCTGGTGGTGTTTCAAGTCTGGCCATATCTGATTCCAAATGTTTTACTTCAGATCAGGTGCTGTAAGTGCTTGATGTGGTGCCAGTCAAATACCAAAACGTATTCTGCAGAGGGATGGGCCAGAAAGGATAAATCCTACCATGAGATGACGGCTCTGAATTGAAACCTGTCTTGGGGTAATTTATGATAATCAGTCTATTCCCTGATCGCCTGCTTTATGCCCAAAAATGGGTGCTGTGTCTTTAAGGTGGGTGCGGGGGAGCGGGGAGCCTTGGGCTCTTCCGTGGGCTTTTCTTAAAGCCTCCCTCGCCCGGTGTCCGGCGCGCTGTGTGGTCTGGGTGTTTGCTTGGCTAGCTTGGATTTTTTGTTAGCTTAGCCAAGAAGTTTGTTTTTCCCTTCCCTGGCCTTTGAGAGGCTGCAGCCGCAATCCTTCGGTGGCTTTTCGGAGTGAACTGGACGGTTTGGTTTTGGTGCGAGATGAGAGAGGACGGCCGGCGGGAGAGGAGTCGGTTGGGACCGGCGGGGAAGCTGAGGGGCCGCTCCGTTTCGGCCTCAGGTCTCGGGGAAAGCCGGGCCGGCGCGAGAAAGCACACCAAGCCCACCTGCTCCATCTGCTGCGAACAGGGGGGACTGGCGTCAGAGATTCACCAGGTTCACATCTGTTTGCCCGGACTGCTGCTTGGATCTCCTGGGTGTCTGGGGTTGTGGTTTTTTTTGTTTGTTTGTTTTTCTTCTATGAAAACCCACGCCATTTTCTACCCACCACATGGCAAACCGCTCTAGTTTTTTTTTCTTTCCCTGGCATTTTGGGGTTTTGTTCCGGTGTGCATGGGGGTGAGGTCTGACCGTTCAATATTTAGCATTTATTTACCTTTTCCCGTGCCGTGTGGGCACTCTGTTTGTCAATAAACTGTTGGGTTTTTTTTCACTTTCATCCACTAGTATTAATTTCTTACTGGTGGGAAGGGATTGTTGTAACCCTTTTCTTAGAAGAAACACTCATTCCAGAGTGTTTTTCTCCTAAACTTGTCTCTAAACTGAGACAAAACTTCAGACCCTAATGGCCTGAGAATAAAAAGGATTTAAGTATTGTGCTTAGCCCTGAGGCATCTAAATAAAATCCTGAAACCAAACAACTTTTCCCCCTTACTTCATCTGCCTCCTCTCAAGCTATCTCTAGTTTTGTATCATTAGGCCTTGCACTATCTCTCCTAGCTGGGGTGTCACATACATCCTGTGAGCTTTCTCTAGCCTGAAAGTGGTGGTCGAAGATGAAAATCAGTGCATTCATGAACTTGGTTGAGATTTTTAATTTAACCGCTCTGGCATCTCCTCTTTCAGATGCTGGGTCAGCAGCCCAGACCCAGGCAAGGACTCTGGCTAGACTGGATGATGTGAAAGTTTCCATCTCTCTCCACTGAAAAATGGGTTATGGTGAGTTTGTTTGCTTACAGAGTAGCTCTGGGATTCAGTAACTTGAACTAACGTGTTCTACCCGCTCTTCACATTTACACTCCCTCTGCTTTTATATTATTAATGAGCTCTTGACATTTTTACTCTTGCCCTCTCTGTTGCGAGATGAGTCTGTAATCCACAGCCTGCACACTTGCAGCTAGTGGGACCAATTTCCAAGTGTCCCACAGCAAAAGTGGGGAAGGACCTTCAGGAACTGCATCCGTAGACCACCCCTAGCCCAGAGCTCTCAGCACATGTGCCTTGTAAAGTGTGTTGAACATTTCCAGGGGTTCAGAAAAAGCAGTCAGTGGCTGCCAGAGAAGCTGCGATGAGAAATCTTTCTCCCCTCCTGCTGCCTTCCACTCCACGTTGATATCTGATAAACCAGCGATACATAAGGATATACATTTAATCCACAATTTCTCTTAATCACCTTGCATAACAGGTTGCCTGAGCTTGCACTTTTCCTTTCCTTTTTTGAAGAGTGTTGAGTTCTGCTTCTCCCCCACTGTTTACACATGGTTCTTTTTGCCAGGAAGGCTCAAAAATGCCTCTTCCCGGCTTCATGGGTAATCGTCTCATCAAAGCCCTAAGGAGAACAGGGAGAAAGGAGAGGGAACCTAACCCATTCTGGCTGCTATAAACAGCTCCATCAACATCCAGTCTTCAAAGAACCATTATGGTCTCACCCAGAACCTGAAGACCTAATGTGGTCTCCTCAAACTGTCTCTGCAATCAGAAGGTTTCTCCAGCAGCTGGAAGCACAGCCTTAGCACTGCAAATAAATGCTTTTACCAGCAGACAACATTTTGGGATATTCTGACAGACAGGGGCCTGAGAAAACTCAGCTTACATCTGTGCTCCACCATTCTGTCATCAAGTCCATCCATGGAGGCTTTGCATGACCATTCATTTCCCTGGGCTGAAATATTTTGCTCCTCTGTGGCATAAGGGAGAAGGAGGTGAATAAGGATGAGGGTGAGAGAAATATTTTATGTGCTGTGTAACCCATACCGTTTTAGTGGGAAATGTGAAAAGGGTCCTTGGTATCCTCTTGGTGCAGATCTGGATGAGGTGAGGGGTGCTGCCAGCTCCTGAGAGCCTTTTGTCTTCTCTGGAGGATACATAGCGATGTTGAAGGATCCAGCACTGCAAAGAACAGGTTAGGTCCCTTGCAGGAGCTTTTGGTGCTGGGATGAACCCCAGCAAATACCTAGATGTTGCAGTTTCAAGCTTTTCTAACTGTATTCAAAAGGGATGGGGACCTGACCTGAGGTGCACTAGCAGCAGGGAGAGGAGGGATGTTCGTGTGTCAGCATACAAAAGAAAGGTGTTCTGCATGATCCACGTAGGAGCTGGGGAGGGTGCCCTGCACTCGTGACCTGCTATGCCCTTATCTATCTGTGTGTTTGCAGTTATTCCAGCTGCAATATTTACACGACACAGATGGATGCCTGGAGTCTGAGTTACCCCAGCAGCAGGAAGCCACAAGCCACAGCTTGGCACGGGATGTGTGTGTGTGTGTGTGTACATACCTGCAGCACTGAAATCCCCACAGAGCAGAGGAACAGGCTGCCAGCTGCCACTGCAGTCTCTTTGCTGCTAGGAGCCCTGTATAATTTGAATGCAAATTCCCTGTAGATGAAGTGACACTTTGTTTATGGAAGAACTACTTGAGCATGCAGAGATGGGGAGACTGGCCCACACAGCTCAGTGGGAGCTGCAGGATGTGCTGGCTTTGTGGCCAAAGGCAGCCTGTTTGGAAAGGGGAGCATTGCTGGCATCTCCTTCAAAAGGATTCCACTGGCTCCAGTCTTCTCTTAATACCTAGTTTGAGCTCTAAAGAAGTTAAAAATCGTTGGGTACATTCTGAAATGACACGTGGAGCAGAGCAGGTTCCCAGTTCCCAAGAGCAAAGAGATGCTCAGACAGTATGGGTTTGCTTTGTTTCAAGGATGTATGCCTGGATCACACCCAAGTGAGACAAAACCAACTATGCAAAGTGCATCGGGATAGAAATGAAAGCAGCAGTGGATCATGGCTTTCCCTGCAGTCTGAAGTGTTCCTCAGACTTCCTCAGTTTGCAATGAGCACCACAGTCCATGAAGCCCCCTGCCAGCCCAAATATTTGGTGACTCCAGCTCTCCCAAGCTATTCCCCTGACATATTGTCAGCTGGTTTGAACAAAAGACTCTGTGAAATTTTACCAGGAAAAAAAATCTGCAGTTCTTGACCTTGCTGTTGAGAGTTTCAGCTGAAAATATGCTGCAGCTGGAAAGGAGAAGACTCAAATAATTTTATGTTCTCATCCCTCAATATGAATTGCATAGAGCTAACTAAGATGAGAGTTTTTTAATGTCACAGGAGTGAGAGTGAGCGTGGAGTGCTGGACAACATGGAGCTGCAGAGCTGAGCAGCTGGGACTGAATCTGCAGCACTGTTTGGGAGCCTCACTGTACCCTTAGATTCCATTGCTTTCCTTCTAGAGACATTGATGAAGCATTAGGAAGCCACAAGACCTGGCCCAACTCATTCCAGCCACTCCATGCAGCAAAAATACAGTTCACAGGCTCTTAGTGTCCTACTGTAGCTGTGGCCTGATGGTGCATACCCTTGCCAAGGCCCAGTGGCACTGTGAGCATCTCTCACTGAGTGGGCTGCTTATGGGAAGGGCACCAGAGGGAGGCAGAAATGGCCCTAAAGACATGACAAGGCTGATTTTAAGCCACTGCAGGTGCCCCTGAATGGATGGAAGTTGTGCAGTACACAGCACAGCTGAGCCTCCACCACTTTGCCATCACTTTTGATATTGCCAGAGTTTTCTCCTATATGTCAAACTAATCGTATGTCTCATATCTCGTACTTCACATCGCTTTTGGACCAAGTCATGCCCAAATCTGGTTGCTGGTCTCGGGTTGAGGGACAACTGAGGCACACAACTCTCCTCTTTAATCTCTGTACTGAGAAGTCTTGTCAAACCAGGACCTGAGATGAGATGGACTTTGTGCTTTGCTCTCAATATCTCATCAGCTTTTCAGCCGTGAGGGGTGTGTGAAAGGCCTGGATCAGGAATCCTCCAATGTCACTAAGTCAAGCTCTCTTCCATCTCCACTGAAAGTAATAACCTTGTGTGATGCAGATGAAACCTGTTTTTAAAGGTCATGCTGATGCCTTTGTTGTGTCTTACAGTAGTCCTGAAGCAGCAGATTTTGTAAGTAGGAATCAGTAGGAGCTGTAGATGGAAATTTTCTGACTATGTTGGCCAGAGGGGAAAGGCTGCCTGCAGAGTTGATAAATGTGCCATCTGTACGGGTGTAAATTGTGGCTCCAAGGCACGACTCTATAGAAAGCCTGTAACACTTTTGAATACATTACTAGTTATCCTTTCCAAAGGGCAAATCAGTTAATGGTTATAGGAAGAGCTGTTTCACTCTGCTGTGGCTGTGCTCCCTGGGTCTTCTTTGCCTGGTGGTCTTGCGGTGAAGAGACAACCTCATGTCTGGGGAGACTCCTCTAGAGCAATTCCACTGTTTATGCTTTGAATGTGATCTTCAATGTATGACTGGTGTATGATGAGAGGAAGAGGAGGAGTGCAGGGGTTCCCACATCCTGCAGAAAGAAAGGTGAATTGCTTTTCTCTGTCCCAGGCTCTGGGTGTTGGACCTGAGCACCAAAATCTACAGGTCAGAGATTCACCAAGACTTTCATTCCCAGAGACTGTGTCTGTGCTAGGTGTATAGGTGGCAAACCTACAGGCGTTGAGTAGGAAAAAAGTCAGTGGTCATCCAGATAAGCTGGTTTACTGACACACCTGGATGGCTGGAGGAAGAGAAGCTGTGGTTGATCTGGAAGAGCATATTCTTCCACCATCACACCTACTGGAAGAGGATGTCCCATGGCTGGGATTGTGCAGCATAATCATCATGCTGATGAAATGCTTCTGGTGTGGAAAAATGGCAGCTTACCCACATGGAAATGCATCCACATTGAGAGTGATGACTGCTACCAAAGACAAAGCTTGACTGACTTCACCTGCCAGCAACGGATCTGGAATCCTAAACAGTAGGCTGCATTCCTGTCCCCTCACCCATCTTAGAGCAAATCCCATCTCCTCTGCAAGGCACGCAGGATGGGTCTTCTGCTCTTTGCTGATGCCTTTGTCCAGTCTGCAGCAGCTTCTGCTGTTTCCCTGCTTGTTCTGCTATTTGCAATAACACCTGCTTTCCCCCTAACTTTACACTACCTCTGGGTTTAGCAACACCTGGAAAGGCAATTAAAATCTCCTTTGCCCACCTCCACCTTCCCAGGTCAGTAATGAGCAGGCTGTTTAAGCCCCAGGTTCAGCCTTCAGGCTCTCACAGCCTCAAGGAACAGGAGCATGAGCAGACAGCATCACAGGGGGGAAAAGCTGATTTCTTAAATGGAAAGACGAGATCTGCCCCTCTCTTGCATCACCTCCTCAAGTACAGCCTGAATCAGTGTATGAGAGGACACTGGGTATAAATACCCAGTGGGTACGTGGGATCATTCTGAGCTGATCCAGGGGGGAGTTTCTGGTCCACCGAGCCTGGTAAGCAGTGACATCATTTCCATCAGCATTGGTTCTGTGGAGCTGCAAATCATTAGGCATCTTGATGGGAAAGTGGTGCATTTCTTTGCAAGACAAAGCTGAAGGGAATACCTGAGCTGAAATAATAAATAATATAAGTTACTGTGCATAGTTCTTTATGATCTATATTTAATGCAAATGCTGACTGTCTCCAAGGTAATAAAACATCACTCCCAGAGGAAATAATAATAATTACCTTACCTGTAACAATTGCTTTAACAATTTCCTGTAGCCTGGTTACAGCTTAATATTTAAGGAACTGCACAGTAGGTGTGCATTTATAAACCAGATTCTTAACACTTGTGTAAGACCTTTCTAAATGTTAATCCATCAATACTCAGCACTTGAAAAAGGCTTAATTGAGTGGCAAATGAGAGGGACCAATCTATATGTCTCAACATATGCCACAAATGAGGTGAAGAAAATTCCTGTAAAAACTGTTGCCCTGTCCCCAGAGAGGCTTCACCTGGCAGCCAATCAGGGCAGAGAGCTCCCTGCCCCCCCCCACCTACCCACACACACACACTTGCTGTTGAAGGCAAAGACCCGGATGCCCGCGAAAAACACCCGCGAAAAGGAGCCCGCGAAGCCGGACTGTGGGAGGAGTTTAGGGGGCACATATAAAAGCAGCCAGCCGCAACACCAACGGGGG